>JARJEC010023859.1:0-18431 GCA_030264575.1 Tachinus sp. AB-2021
ATATTAAGAAGATTGCGGGAAAACAATGGCACCAAACAGCACAGAACAAGGCAACATGGAAACAGATGAGGGAGGCCTATGTCTAGCAGTGGACTACTACAGGCTGAAAGAAGAAGAAAGAAGATAAACATATACATATACATATACCATATACATTGATACATAGCCTCTTATATAATGTGTTATTAAATGCAATGTGAAGTAACTTTATAATCTAGTTTATTGTTGTTACTTCAGAGTATTTGTAGCATTTATTTACGTAATTGTTTTTTATTTTTTGTTACACAGTGTTGATGGCAAACATTGTCGATTGTCATTTGTCACAATAACTGTTATTTTAAAGTATACATTTATTTTCACAATACCTGTTTTTATTTCATTTATAACCAATAAATTTAATTAATGTACGGTAAGTACCATTACGATTTTTAAAATGATATTAATAAAATATAAATAATTGTTTGAATTCTAAGTGTCAACATGATATAATTGATATATGTTAAATTTAACAAATATCAATTACACCATGTTGCGCCATAAATTTATTATTTTATAATACATTTTAAAATGAGTAAATAATTAATCAACAAATTTGCATAAATGAAACGTAAATAATAAATGTAAAATTTGCATATTTTTTAATGCCAATTTTGCGTAAAATTTATTTTTTAAAATTTTTCGTTTATTTTACTCAAATAAAACGTAACTAACAACGTAAATAAAACACTTCATGAAACGTTTAATATTTCATAGTTTATGTTTCAAAATAAATAAAACGAAACTGTGTTATGTGGGTTATATTTTCAATTAAATTAATATTGATATAAAATTGATATAATTTTTAATGAGATCAAATAAACTTATTTATTATATGTTATTAATTACTATTGTAATTAAATAAGCGTATGCATTATTTTACTTGCAATACTATATTATTATTTTATTATCCATTTTATTAATATAATACAACATAGTTGAATGCTATAATTTTAAATATTGCATATTAACATCGTTGTGTTGCAAAAACATATATATATATATATATATATATATATATATATATATATATATATGTATATATTAATTTTACTTATTTGTAAAAACTGGATTTAATTCGAGATTCAACTATAAAATCTGAAGATAGTTCTCAATTAGAGTTCGATACTGAGTTGGATTTGAAACGGATTCAGATTATATAAATAAATCAAATGACTTAATATCCGAATTAGAAAATGTATCAATCTTATTTGAGAATTTAAACTTTGTAATGGCCGAACAACAGCATTGTAACATCATATCCTCCAGGATTTCACACATCTCCTATAAATGAGATACCAAAATTTGAACATATAACATATAATGTCTGAATATGTACGAACTGTAGAGAACAAATTTACAAAACTTTGGCAATTGCATGATCCTGGTGTAGACGTAAATAAATTAACACTGTCTGCTGCTCGCAACCGTTTAAAAGATACTACATTAGAATAGTTACTGACCATGTAATACATTTTTGGGATGATTTAAAAAAATACTTATTGATAATTTTGGTGATCGAAGATCCGAAGTAAAATTAAGTGTTCATAAAACGAATGACCATTCGGCAATTTTTGACTATTATAAGTTGACGTAATGTGCTATTAGTGTTCATTAAACATGAAATAATATCCATTTATTATTGAATTGAAAATAATTTTAATTTAAGCAAACTTTAAATGCATTTTGAAGTTTTGCTTTAGTGATAAGATCTAAGTCACTTTAATCTAAAATGTCTTAAATAATTTGATTCGACTGACCAGTTGGGATATTAGGAAGAATATCAAGTATCAAATGATACTACTTTTGAATAAAGTAATTATTGATTGTATAAGATGACAGAATTTGCAAATTTTTAACTGTATTAAAATAAAATTTGTATGTTACTTGAAAACGCGATTCAATTTTATTTCTACTCTTTGCGAAGGACTATTAATGTAGAAAACTACTGGCCTAATGGGTTCTACTGTGAGTTATTATTAAACAATTTTGGGGCTAAGAGATTCATGACTTAAATATTTTCCAAATTTGAAAGAATGACATTTGTATCATTGAGCAGATCTTTTATTTGCGATTGCTATGATGTAGTTGTATCTTTTTTAAGAGAATTTAATTTTCTGATTCAATTAATGGATCGATTGTGTCTACATATTGATTTTCATTTAAAATTGAATAAATCAAGCTTTTGTTACTGTAAAGGAGTCAAGCAAATTTAGTCTCAGATACTCGTGTATTTGATCAATTACTTATTTACTCACAATATGATTTGACATTATAATTTCACCGGATATATATGATTTTAAGTATGACCATTTTCACAATATTAATTATTGCTGTTATTTGTTACTAGATGGGCCCGGTTCGCATTGCTCGCTTTAAGTAAGCCTGTTTTTGTTAAACAGCTTCAGTTTTTGCCACCGCATGTAGTTATTTTATTATATTTTATCAAAATTGCTAATAGTTTGATTACGGGTTTAAATAAAGACTTGAAGCATATGTTTGATTAAAATTTTTATGTGAAATTTTGCAATAAATAATTTAATATTACAGCAATATTGAATATTAATATGTCATTTTGAATCAAATTCTATTTAATATCATTTATATATATATATATATATATATATATATATATATATATATATATATATGTCTACATAAACGTTTCTTAGCTTAACACAACCCTATTTGTAGACTGTATATGTATATGTTTTGCACATCGTAACAAAAAAATAGACACTGGACGAAAAATTACAATTTTTATAAAAAAAATTACTTATCGCGAGAATCCAACCCGGAAGCCCTTGTATCGTGGACGTTCTCTGAACTGCTACGCCTTAACACCGACGTCAGTCTTTGAACTATTAAATGTGTATCAAAGTAAGTTAATTAAACCGATTTCTTTACATTAATTATGTTATGTATCTGACACTGACAAATATTAATAATTAGATTGTCAAATTTGATTTGTTTATATTGATGATGCTCCATCTCAATTCCACTCATCGATTTTACATCTTTTTTTTATCACGACAAAGTTTAAATTCATATGCACTTGACTCGAAAAAGAAAGAAGATATAAAATCGATGAGTGGAATTGAGATGGATTCGTGTAACAATAAATTAAAAATTGCCCTTATAGATGTTGTACCTCAAAAACAATTAAAAAACAATACATAAATACTCCTCACGGCCCATGGAACACATTAAAACAGTTATTCAATTTTGGAGTAATTAATAAGATGATTAAATAATCAAGTATTATTTTTTAATAAATATTTTAATAAAGAATAAATAGTAGTTATTGGTTTATAAATGTAACAAAACAATTATTCCTGATAATTGTATGTATTGCATTGCAAACGAAAGAAGTAATTTTTGTATTCGTTATAATCCAAAGGGTGTCGAAAGGATAAAGAAACTGTTTGCAAATGGGGTTGTGAAGAAACCTTATGTATCCCAAGAGAGGATATAAAGTCTTTGCAAGTGGTATAGGACTAGCCAGAGCAAGGGCTAAGAAAGACATTTTCCACTGGCCGCACCTGGGACAAACTTAAAATAAATGATAGCAAAACTCGGGGGTTTTCCCCCTTTTCCACATTTATATAAGGTAAACTGTAGTTTGCGGAACTTACTAAAATGTACTGGCACAGAAGATATTGCTTTTAATTAATTACTGCTAGCTATAGATATTAAAAATTTGAAATAATGGATAGCAATATTTCAAATAGCAAAATGATCATTACATAACTATATTATTGCAATAAACAAATAAACAAATATTATTGAAGTGTATCGAGTATGATGATATTTTTGTTTTTATTCTAAATTTACTATCGTTGGCTATAAAGCTTCTAAAATAATATTATTTATGAAGACGTATATTCTTGTGCATATATTATATAAATGACATTGCATGGAATTTTATACGCTTAATATAGTTTTGATATCGTTCAGCTAGTTCTATTATAGTTCTGACGAGCACAATAAAAACAAGCCCGGCGAAGACGTATTGAAATGTATTCCCCAACATAAGAAACAATAAAGCATATTGATAAGCAGGAATAGGTAGCGAGGAGCACTGGGAGCAGCAAGCAGGAGTTGTAATTGAATGGGCCGCCCGATACAGGACTAGATATTGTACTGGGACGCAGGGACCACAGCTATTTGTCTCCTATAATATCAGAAATCGACAAAGCAACAGTCCTGCATATACAACTAGATCATTTCAAACACTTCAAACGAATCGACCCTTCTAAGATTAAATTATATACATAAGTATATAGTATATTTAAAGTATAAACTAACTGTTTACTTTTGTTAATATACATATAGGGTTACAGTTCCGGAACAGCCAAACAACTTTTTAATTATCATAGATTTTTTTTAATGTGTCATGTTTATTTAACTAAATTTAACTATGAAATTTATTTTCATTTTCGGTTTAATGTAGAAAAAAATAGTACAGTTGGGAGTACCAACAAAAATACATTTAAACTAAAGTAAAAATAATATAAAAACATTGTTAGTAGTACTTTAGATGGATTTCTAGAACTGCATATTCTTTCTACTAGAAGGGCGTACAACTATACAGTCTATATTATATAAAAACTTTGGTCAAACAAACTTGTTTTTTTTAGCATACTAATTTTGAACATAACTAATTGATTATTTTTGAAGGACTTAAACAATTGGTTTTTGAAATATTTATAGATTTATATATTTAAAATTAATATTTATTGTAATATTTGCCCAGGTCTCAGTTAATTCTAGTTTACAAAGATCACGAAACAATTTATTGAATCAAACATGAAAGGTGTTGACATTATCAGTTCCGCTTATGTATATTTATAAAAATATTGATTAATTTTTTAGTGGATACTTGGATTTTTAGAAAATTGTATTTTGTAATTAAGAAATATTAAAATATGTACGATTGCATCCGGAAAGTTCACCGACCGCAATTCACAGACGGAAAGTTCACCGACAACAATTCACCGACTGGAAAAATTACCAACTGGTAAATTTATCAACTAAGTAATTCACCGGTTCTACAATTTTATTGAATTATTAAAAACTAAGAAATTTTGATATATTAATTTGTATTGTATTTCATTTGTCAATGGAATTTTTCATATGCAATCATTCAATCGTAAGTAAAATTGTAGAATCGGTGAATTATATATTCGATTAATTACGAGTCGGTGAATTTTCTAATTGGTGAACTTTCCTAGAAGCATTTTACGGATTATACTATTTACATAAAAATAATGAAATTCACAATAATAATATATAAAATCAGTATAATACATTACAAAAACAACGCAAAACACAAAAAGCAAACAAAAATAAATAGCGATTCTCAAATTCATGATTTAAAATACATGGGTCTTCATTAATTCTTTTTTAAATAATTTAAAATTATTTTCAATTATATTTATTTAATTATGTTGTTTATATATGCTAAACGATTATTAGAAATATATCTGATAATTTATTTTTGTTTATTTATTTTTATTTTTTCAAGAATTATTTGCAGAATAATTATTTTTTATATTAATTATTTATTAAACCCTAAACTATGAATATGTTACAATTTTTAGAACTAAACATTTGAGCTTATTACCAACGTTGTTTTGATTTAAAAGCAAATATTGTAAAATGACTTTTCAACAAGCTCACATTTTTTAGCAAGGGAGGTGGTTTGTATTTGTAAGTATTCCTGAGTCCACCGGACTGTTTGGGCAAAGGAGGGAAGACCGCATATCCCGAGGGATTCGTCCTGGCAAAATTACATTCTTCCAAGTCTCCCCACCTGTCGTCCCTGCGGGCACTAGAACAGGACACCAATGTTATCCTGCAGGCTCGCACGTTACCATGCAGGAATCTTGAACTACGTTCGCCTTCAAACTTTACATACATAACGAAACACAAACAAATATTCAAATAATTTTCAACTATTGTTTTGTGAAATATAAATAAATACATATTAATATTTTAATTACAATTTAATGCACAGCACGTGATTTAATGCCGATTCAATAAAAAAACAAATTACTTTTGTTATCTAATGTAATATTAATTTTAATTAGGTGAATTTTAGAAGTGAAGGACATTACAAAAAAATTGAAAACGTGATTTTACTCTTTATAATTATAATTGTAATTATAAATCATCAAATTGATCTCTCTATTGTGGCCAGAGTTGGTTAGTAGTTATTTTGTACCAATTAAAATAATTTAAACCAATAATCATAATTTGTTTATACTTTGCTTGAAGGTCACAAATAATTTGTTTAAATATTCTAACTGTGTGAAAAAATTGCTGTCTATAACATATTTGATGTAAAATGTAAGTAAGTAAACTAAAATAAAATTTTGTACAATAATAATTATAATTAAACGTTAAGAGTCTGCACTATTGACAATATGTCAGAAACATGTTTTCACTGATTGATAATATCGTTATCTCAGTAAGTAACTTTTTAAAATGTTAAGATCACTCACCCTATTGAAGGTTTTGTGATAACAACAAGTCCTTAAATTATATTTCAAAGTATAACAAATAGGTTTAATAATTCTAAATTTTAATAGTTGTTTTAAATAATATTAAACAGGCATAAAATATAAATTTAATATATTATAATGATAATAAATACTATAGGTATGTAATGTGATTAAATGCAGAGCTAACAGTTACAGTTTTAAATTTAACACAAATAATTATTTGCATAAAGGTGATTATTTAAAAATGTAATATGAACTCTTGCGAAAAATGCACCATATTGGACAATTTTAATTATATAATTAGATTATAGAATAATTCTTTTGATAAGATAATTATATTCCATAATTTTTTATAAATTGTATTACTATATATGAGGCTATGAGAAACGCGGTTTACTAACCCACAAAAATGGATTTAAAGTAAAATATTTCAAAATAAAAATGTCGTGGACAAATTTAACAATATTTTCAAATGTAATTTTCTCCCTTTTTACATAATTTGAGAAATGCCAAAATTATGTAAACATGTATAATCAATATTATTGTGAAGTATTGATATCCTTTATCATCTATTTAATTTTTAAACAAATTTTCCTAACATTATTTTTTGCTAATGAAGTAATTAATTAGTGACATATGTTATAAATATCGTGAGTACATTGATTTTATCTTATGATTTGAGTGCTAATGTTACTTATGCTGTTGATATAATACCAAATAAAATTTTCCAGAAATTATTAATAAAAATATATTAAGTGGAATAGAAATTATGTTTATCTACAAACGGATCTGGATGAAAATATAATCAACATGAGTTTGAATGGATTTAATCGCAATCATATTTTCAAAATGCAAACGTTCATAAAAAATGACTTGTAAATTTTGTCTAAAGAAAACGAAAGTCTTAATTAAGTAGAAAAAGTTTTATTTACGTATTTATATAAAGCCAATCCAATATACTAGTTAGACAGTAATGTGATTATTTCTGATCACCTTTTGTGTTTGCCCTTCCATATTTTGTACACAAAAATGTAAAAAGTGATTAATTACATCACAACTTGCTATTTAGTTTAGACGGTGAAGCTTTAGAAAACAATGTTAACGATTCAGAGATGGGTGTTATGTAAGTAGAATAAAGTAGTAATAATCATTGATACATATGCGTACCTCTACAATGGGTTGAAATACAACTGAATGCTTCTCAACCTACAAAATTCGCAATTCTTGAAATTTCTGGTACTGTAATATGTTCAATTACCTTAGCCTTTTTATCTCTACTTATTCTTTTATAAAACCTTTAATATGAGTGGTTTTATTCTTTACAAAATTTATTATTTGTTGAAAATATAAATTAAATTTAAAGTTGCACAAAAAAAACAAAATTATTAATATTTATATAAACTCATAAACAGTATATAATTATTATACTTGGGAATTGAAAGAGAATCTTATTCAGAAGTTACACGTTACATTCGCACTGAAGAGGGATGAAATTGCTGATGGTAATTGTTAAATTAGCAATCTGATGCATATTTATCATTGCCTAACAATCTCCACAAACCGGTCACATAATGTTGCGAAACATTTGATGCAAATTTCACTAATTCAGATTGGATCCGTCAGAGGACCGACGTCGGACAGCCGGATCTTAACTACTAGCGGACCTTCCTTCAAATAACCACAATTTGCCCTAAGCGCGTATTACAATTGACGTTCCGTATAAGAACGAATTAAAATTAAAAACTGTTTTGTAATGCATTTTTAAAATTTGAATATTATGTAAACTATACAATATATAAAATTTCATAAAACATGAAAAGTGAGTAAGACACAATTATCATTCAATTTAGGCACAAAACATGAGTTGCTTGGAATCAAAACTCACATTATCCAAAGCAAAATTATGCTTTTAATGCTTTTTAATAGTAATTAACATGTCAAGGAATCTTGTAAAAATTTCTATTTTTAATAAAACTTACTTGTATTGCTTTTAAAAGTGATTTAAAAATAGGAATAAAAACTCAGAATATCTATTGGATAATGTTAGTGTTGATTCTAAAAATAATAAATTTGTGATTTTGGTTCCAAATGTGTTTTGTATTAACTTAAAAGTACTAGTCCCCTGATAATGATTAAAATAAATTATTAAAAACGATTTTGATTTAATTTTATGATACATTTTTTATTAGTATTCTTATTTACTTTACTTAATTAAGTTCTTTAATTATAGTACATAGAAGAAAAAAATACTGACCTAAACTAACAAAAAATGTATTTTAAAAAATTGTTTTTATTAATTATTATATTATATTTATTATTTTATTATTATTATATATATTATTATATTTTTTTTAATAATTATTTAACATTTTGTCCTATTGTCATTTTTAACATTTGATATTTTGGATATTGTGAATTTGAATCTAAGCAACTCATCTTTTGTGTCTAAACTGAATGATAATTGTGTCTTATACTTCATACACAATAACAGAAATAATGATTTGATAAAATACATATTATCCTTCAACAATGTCTTAAATAAAGTCTCCGTAGGACGTAAACTTCGAATTATAGTCGTAAGGCCAAAACGTTTGGATATTACTTCACCTTTGCTTTTGACTTTACAAAGTACATGACTATTTACCCGAGCGGAGTAAGGGGTTTATACAGGAAAACAAAACTCTTTTTGGGTTGGTTTATTTCTCAACATCTATTTAGCTTAGATTGTTTCAACAATGTTCTAAGACCGTTATGTCAGACTGATCAATTTATAGAGGACCTTAAAACAGTCATTTACATTGTCGATGACTTCATTATTGTTCGAAAATCTCTTTCCACCGAGCCACTTTTATAATCAATAAAAATGATCCCACGTGTATTACAAAAAACAGTTGCCATAACTTTATTTGCCGATGCAACTGTCTTTGCTATCTTTGGAACTGGTATCCTTTTGCAGTCCATTCTTAAACTGTTGTTTGGTCTCAGGAGTGCAGTGATGAACCTAAGTCCCATCAACTGTAAAAAATGGGGGCAAAAATTAGTATAGATGACGTTTATATAGTGCCAAATTATCGGTTGATATGTCCATTAAATATTGTTTCTGGTCGGATGTCAGTAAACCGGGCACCTATCTTCCACACAGCTTTTTCATAGTTAAATGTTTGTGTAAAATATTACGTGTACGTTGATCGTTCTTTGTGTGGTTCATTATTGGTATTTGTCCGACCTATTTTACATTTAGCAATCTATTGTTTAATTTTTGTATTTGATAGTCAATTATTAGACCTTAAATGAGCGACATATATGTTTTTTTTATGAACCGTGCTACTTAGTTTTAGACGTCGCTATCTGCAGCAGTAGTGTTGCATGTAGGTAGGGGAAATGTGCGGGAAGTTTAAATGGTTCCATATAAACAAATTAAAAATCATAGAATCAATATGGTGAGAAGTGCAGTGTGCAGAGATGTGATGTACTTTCTAAAGTAAACTTTAATTTTATTCAATTGTTTCATATTTAAAAAAGATCTAACATAGTATATAAATATATATGTTACGGTTTAAGTACATATACCCACAGATAAGCACATTCTCCTAATTTTGTACTTTTACCGTAACGAATACTTAATCATTATATAAGGTAATATTCATAATTTAAAATTTAGTCTATTTTGTTGAGATACATCACATATCGGCACACTGCATTTTCCCACCACAATAATTCTATGAAAATTCTATCAATGTATCAATTTTATATGACCAAATTGTAAATTTTGCTAATGTTTAGCTATGACAGATAATGGCATAGGGCAAACAATTAATAAATAATTAATGAAGTTTGAAATAATTTTTGTGCCACGACGTAATGATACAGCTAGCGCTTACGATGATAACGTCAAAAACTATATTATTTGATTGAATTGTACTGAAATTACTCGAGACGTTTATTTTGATAGACTGTTGTTATAGCAAAAAACAATATATTGTTTTGAAATTTGTAAAGTAACCTGATAAGGGATAATGTCATGCAATGTCTTCATAATATTGGGCCTTATAGCTCCGTATCTATATGATGTCAAGAATATTTTACTCCACTCTCATAACTGTAATAATGTTTAATTCAACTACCAATTACTTCATTTGAATCAATGTTTTATATTTGTAATATATAGCGTGTTTGAACTATTATTATATTGTCATATTTTAATGTTATCTATACAGAACGAGTAAAGAGAAAAGAGAAGCATTTTCAGGAGGAAAAGTATTAGTTGATATAAGTTGAGATTTGGTTGAGAAAAATAAGATAAAACTAGAGGATGCATGGCGTACTAAAACTTTTCCTCCCCTCGCCACAATATATGTAAAGCGTATAATTTTTAACTTTGAATAAAAAATAATCCAGTTATCAATTATTTAGTATGACAATTATACTTCAAAAACATATGGATTTGTTAACCTTAATTTATATTGTCAAATATGAGTGAAAAAAAATTGTTGCTAACATAATTTATGTTATCGACATATTCAGTAAATATTTTTGAAATTTAAGATTATATTTCAATTCAATCTGTTACATTCTTTAATTCAAATTAATCCTAAATAATAGGTTTAATGTTCCGTTTTGATTTAAATATAAATTATTATTATTATTACAAATAAAAATACCTAAAAATTATTAAGGAATGAAACTTATGTTGCATAATGTTTCATATGTTAATAAGTCATTCTAATAGCAAAACTAAAGAATACTATAATACAAGTTACAGAAGGCTACTTATTCAAGTACGAGTCTGTTTTGGCCACGAGCCATGAGGCGGTGGGTGAGTGTCCTAATTGACGAGTGCCCGAAAAGCCTTCTGAAACGAGTTTTTGATACTATTTTCTCTGTTTTGTTTAGTTAGAAAAAGTTTGATTATTTAAAAAAAACTTGCTAATGTTGACGTTTGAAATAATTGTATGACGTTTCAACGGCAAATAGGTTATGATTGACGTGATTGTGACAATTTTTAACCGTTTCAAATAAAAATCACTAAATATATATATATATATATATATATATATATATATATATATATATATATAGCAATATACAGTGAAATTAAGTTTACGTTTCTTTGCATAAATTTTAAGTTATATCAATTTGCAACAAAAAAATGTATGTACTTGAAATACATAGACCAGAATGTATCGTATAATGCATAATGTGTATTTTAAAACTAATAAATATATTTGGTAACATTTGTTTTCTGTTTTCTTTAGTTTGAAAATACGATGGATTTGTTGTTAAGATTTCATAAAAAATAAAATAATCTCTTACCAGTATCTATAACTTTTTATAACTTTTTTGCATAATCGATTCTACCTATTAATATCAATGTTAGATAACTCTGATAGGAATCATAATTTGAAAGATATTTTAATTTTAAGAAATAATTAGATGGTGTCCGCTTCAAGGCTTTGTAACCCAAAACTCTAAAAAATGTTTCAGGACATAAACATTAACAATAGAATATTATGTTCAAGTATTGGCATTGCACGTGGTACGGCCACGAGGTATTTTTATAACATTAACTTGATTTATTTGAAAACGGTTATAAAAATTATTAAATCATGATCCGGCTAGATTCAGAAAACTTAGTGGCACCCTAAAAATTAATATATCAAAAATGAAAATAAATAAAATCGCATAAAAAGACTGAGTATGGCACTAAATTTTACAAAAAATGCCTATAAAATTCAAACAAATTATGCATATTATTTATTATATTAAATTAATCAAGTATATAAATTAACGGGGTTAAAAAAGTACAATATTAAATAAAAAGAAAAATTATAATATTTGGTATTTTTCGTTAGCAATAAATTTTAATGAACGTCATTTACAAGTAACTAACATAATATTAGTATTTTACAATATTAGACATATAAATGAGTTTTTACTGGTGAGACGAAGAGATTATTGGCGGGCTTGTCTTAAACCTTAGCACTTGTTAACTTGTTAATAAAACTTTTGCATTTTTAAATTTTTAATTATTAATTTTGTTAATATTTTTATGTTGTTTATTGGTTTTGATTAGGTAAAATGGTTGCCAAGATTTTAAATAAATTTAACACCGTTTTTTCGCAACAAAATAACACCTGGCAAGAGTTTTAATATATTTTCTTGAAAGTGAATTACTTATAAAAATTTTATTTAATTTTAAACTACAGTTTTTAATGCCGAAATTCTATTTTGGTTATGAAGATATAGTAGGCATTAAATCAAAAATCAAGATATTAATTAAATTATATATGTAATTTACAATACCTAATGACATCCACACTATTTTTTTTATTTGGTCCTGTCTTGCTTAACTAGATAATATTTGTATTTAAAATTACTAAATTAAATTCTATTATTAGGAAAGATAATAGTAGTAGTAATAGAATTTATTAATCCTTTTGGCCAAGTACAAAGATAGGACACGTTAATTATACAGTATAACATACATTAAAAAGATTCAGAACCTAGTAACATAAAATACAAATATATAGACATTTACATATTAGCTATTATATAGCTGTGATATGCTAACAGAATAACGTAACATAAGTAGTACATACATTTATAATATTTTAAAGCAAATTTAATAACTTGCATATTCATTTACGGAGTAAAAACATCCTTCAATAAGATATTTTTAAGTTGTTTTTTATATACATGTATAGCTAATGATTTGTATATTATTAGGTAATAAATTACCACCAGTATATTTTGGCGGTTTCTTATAAGAAGTTAATTTAAATTTAGGTAAATGTATGCAATTTTGTTTTCGGGATTATGAATTGTGTTTATTAAATGATATTTGTATTTCTTGGAAAATACATAGCATAGAATTTTGTATACATAGATAGACGGGACAGTTAAAATATTTTTTGATTTAAAGGTATCACGACTAGATTCAATATAATTTAGATCAAATAATTGCCTTATTATACGTTTTTGTATTACAAATATACGATTTATATGAGTCGATTGTCCCCAAACTAAAATGTTGTAACTTATTATAGAATAAACCATAGAGTAGTAAACATTTATAAATGCTACCTACATAAGTCTATATTTTAAACGACGTAGAGTAAACAACATTTATTTAATTTAGTTGAAAGTTGTTCGATATGATTTTTGAAGTTCAATTTTTCATCAATTTTAATTCCAAGAAATTTTGTCAATTTGCTTAGTTTTATAGTTTGGTCATTTAATTTGAACCCATTTGAGGTAATTTGTTCATTCTGATTAGTATTTCCATACTTTGATAATAACTGTTATTATTATTTTTGCTTTTTAGTAAATTTAGGTAATCCACACTACATGCTCCAATACTTAATCTTATGCAAGGACATCATCTGATTTTTCTGCGGTAACCTTGTATATGAATTTATATATTCTTCTTGCGTACTTCAGATTTAATTTGAGAAAGTGCCTTTTTAAATTTAAATAACAATACAGTAATTACTTCTAATATGTTGGTTTTTATAAATATTTCATTTAATATTGTAATATTGTATCTTATACTGTTTATTTTTTATAACAACCTATTAATCAAAATATAATACTAGAAAATAGCAGATTTGATTTTGATAGTTTTATGTAAAGTAAAAACAACACTTAATCTGAGTATCACCTAATTAATTTTATCTGATAATGATGCCAAGTGTATGAAAACACTTCAAATTATAATTCAATAATCTGTTAAGTGTTTAAAACGTAACATATTTTTATCTAATAAAATAAGTAGGTGAGTGCAACACTTTAGATTTTCTATTAGATTTTATTTTAGCTTTACCACTTTAAACATACCTATACAAAATAATCATTATTTTTTAAATATATTTATAAAAATAAAGTTTTACCTAACAGATTTTATTGAATTAAAATTTATGTTAATGCTTTTTTTTTGTTTCACTCTTTATAACGATTCTTTTCTTATATTCATTCATTCATTCATTCATTGATATTATCTCTAATAAAAAATAATGTATTATATACGTATATAATTGTTAATTAATCATTTATGCCATAGACTACCATAGATTGCATATAAATGCAATCTATGGTAGTCTTACCTAAATGCGATTACGAAAATGACTTGTTTATGCGATTGTGTAATATGTAGACATCACACTTTTAGTAATAATAAAATTGTGTCTAAAATAATTAGACAAATTTTGGTAAATTTTATATTTAAATCAATAAAACAACTTTTTATATAATATATCTTATCACTAAATTTTGACTAGTTTCGACCAATTATTTGGTCATACGATATAAACAAATTATTTAAATCACCGTATGATGATACCAGGTAATGGATAAGATATATAAAAAGTTGTATTATTTAATTCAATTTTTACATCCGATGTTTATAGACATTATCCAGAATCTACTTTTAGTTTTCACTTTATGACTACTACTACTTCATACACAAAACTTGACAATGGAGTAATATGTTTTTACACATAGAGCAATTATTGTTAATCATTTTTTATCCAATATCTTGTTACTACAATTATGTTTATGATTGTAAGCAATTCAATTAGTAAAAGTTTTATAATTATTATCTTTATTTTGTTTATAATCTTTTCCAATAGTTAACTTGTGCAGCATATCATAACTCCTGAATATTACTTCAGTTTATGCCAGTACTTGTATTTATTCAATTCAAATTCAAAACATGACAACACTTATTTTATTTAAATTATTTTAATTTGACTATGACATTTTCAAATAAAATAAAATTTATAACAAATGTTTATACATACTTAGAAATGTAGTTTTTATGCAACATCAAAAATAAAATTTATTATCAAAAAAATTAAGCATCAAAATCTTTCCCACCGTGTACAGCACGATAAATATAAATAATTTAAAATAATCAATTTACTCGAAAAATATGGTTGCATGAATTTATTTTGATTGTATTTAGAATAAAATTAATGAATGCGGTTTCTTAAAAAATATTTTGAATGCAAACTTTTAGCAGACTATTTGCCACTAAAATTATAAACCAAGCATATCAAGCTATTTTACAACAGAAAACGCTGAAAATTGCACTTGCGCAAGAATTACAGCGATAATTGCACTTGTCCAAAAATTACAGCATTAAGTGTACTGGCGCTAAGCGCCGCAATCAATATAAACAAATCAAACAGGATAAATTAATTAATATTTATCAATGCCAGATCCATAACCCCATTAATGTTAACAAATTGGATTAATTAATTTTAACCAATTAAATCGAGCAAATCTCGGGAAATAGTTTACTAAATATATTTTGTGCAATGAAAATTATTCGGAAAAGTTTGCATTCTATATTTTTCATGCAAACTTTCGATAATTTTCAATGCATTTAATATATTACTTTTGACTATTTTTCAAGCGATTTGTTGCAAGTATCGGATACTGGCAGATATTAATTTATCCGATTTGTGTACATTGATGGAATTATGCATCTCATACTAACAGATTAATTAATATGTCAAGTTTGATTTGTTTATTGCGTTGCTTAGCGCCTGTGCACCTACTTATTGTTGTAATTCTTGCACAAGTGCAATTTTCAGTGTAATTATGCTTGAAAACCACACGAATGAGAATGTGGTTTCCTAAAGCAACATAATTTATCTAGAAAAAGAAAACAAATTTGCGATGATTATTAAAAGATTATTTTATAAAAAGGAAACATTATAACCTTTCATTTATTATAAACATTAATATTAAATGTATATATTACTTACAACGTCCAATTTAATTTTTAGTAAAGTCATCAGAACGTGACTAGCAAAAACACAAACGATAATTATATTAATTGTCATTTATCAATTTGCTTGTATAAGACTATAGACTACAGATATAAGACTGTCTAAGCCAATCAAAAGCTTGTATTTAAATTACAGTGAAATAATCAATGTAAGTGGAATGTGTGATTTGTCGAACATTTAAAAATTGCTCGATATGAGTGGTTTATAATTATAGAAAAAAATACTCAATAGTATTTATTATTATTTATATAATTTAGCTATTAGTTTTAAATAAAATATTAATTATTTATAAACATAATATTTGAAAAGTTAATAACATGCCATTTCTAATTTACAAAACTTTGATATTAAATGTTTGTTTATAAATCCAATCCGAATATTCCGTGATTGTAATACGTGCTGGTTTTCGGAGTAGCCTACGGTTGACAAGGGGTAAGTTAGCCAGTGGGGGTATATAGGGTACTGCAAAGGGTCGGGGTTACACGTATTCCACATCTGCGGTATGCATTATTCATGTCCTGCTCGACCGCTGTCCTTCGTCCTTCATCCCACACTGGTCATCATCGATTTCTCCAACAGCCAATCACTACCAGTTTTATTATATTGTGATCATGCGGCTTCCATTATCCTAATGGCTTCATTCCGTAAATCCGAATCTAATATCTTGTTGATTTCTCGTGTTAATTAAATATGCCTTATCTGTTGTACATGTTTTCAATAGGTGCAATGTGCGTGATGATTATGTTTCAAGTACATATTCCATGTACGTATAAATAATTTCAAATATTTAATTTGATTTATTATTCAGACAATTTACTGATTTTTTACTTATTTCTTATTACTTGAAAAACAGCTCCTATGTGTTTACAATGGGGCACAATCAATGTACAATGGAAGGCAAACCTTTTAGAACTCCGCAATTTCTTTGAAATTAAAAGAAAAATGTCGTGCTACTGGAAGGTTCTTAAAAATCATTTGTAAATGGGTATCTTGCAAAGAAATAAAAAAAACGGATTGAATTGCAAGGCTATTTAAATAGGTGTATAAACAAATGTCCCACATTAGAAACAATACAATGGGTTGAAATTCAAGATATGAGTATTCATTTCTTCTAAATTTTATAGATGAAAAGGAACATATTATGATATTCTATGTTGAAAAACGTGTTCGTACTTATTTTATTGTATTTGACTCTTCTTCAGTTGAAACACGTTTTAAATTAATATAAATAAAATAAAATTAATTGTTTCAAAATATATAACGAATATTTTACGACGCACGTTTTGATATACAATATCTTCGTCTGGTAAATAGTAAATAGAAAATTTGAAAATTTCAAATCTTCTGTTTCATTCAAAATTTGTAAGTAAAATATGACGCTTGATATATCTGTGGTTGAAAACCATGAACTATTACAAACATTATTATTATACTTTTGTATTACATTCAGATGGAATATTTATTTATTAATAGTAAATATATTTTACAAATATTTATTGATAATAAAGCATACCTTATCTAATAATAAAATATAAGCGAAATGATCAGTTTTAGAAACTACAATATAGTAACAATTATGTTTTCATTGTATTTAATAAAATATTGCATGCAGTTGCAACATGATATATTTAATTATTATTGATTAATATAGTAAATAAATTTTAATATCTGATCTAATAGTTGGATATAAATGAGTACTGTTATTGCAATGGAGAATTACTAACATGTCAGCTAAAACAATACTGTTGTCGTTAGCATATCTAACACTATATATTACCCAAGATCGTTTAAAGACAGTAATGGATATGGGTTTTGAGATATTCAAGGAATTATACAAAAATTAGATCATCTTAAAGATGTTGAAGTTACTTCTCCAATCTATAACAGTCCACAAGTTGATGCCTGTTACGATATTTTAGACTTTAATGAAATTCACAAAGAATATGGAACTATGGTCGATTTTGACCAAGTACTTCAAATGTGTGTATGTATGTATGTATGTATGTATGTATGTATGTATGTATGTATGTATGTATGTATGTATGTATGTATGTATGTATGTATGTATGTATGTATGTATGTATGTATGTATGTA
>JARJEC010023868.1:0-10700 GCA_030264575.1 Tachinus sp. AB-2021
TGCCAACTCCTGAGCGGGCACGGTTGCTTCAGAACGTATCTCAAGAGATTTCACTGTACCGACGGTGACAAATGTGCAGCTTGCCATGTGGCAGACAGCACAGAACACACATTCTACGTCTGCAGCAGATGGGACGCGGCTAGGGAAATCATGGAAAGGGAAACTAACGTGGTGTTGACCCCGGACAACACCGTTGAACACATGCTGTTGGGTGAAGAGATGTGTCTCCGATTAAAGAATTTTGCCAAAGAAAAGGAGGAGAGAGAGAGCGAGGCCGAAGTGGAAAATTAGGGCGTTGAACGACCGGGCGAGTATCCTTGAAGGTATGCTTGCAATTCCGAGGATACAATGATCACGCCAAGTGGAAGGGGGTTTAGTGGGCGAGAGCCCCACACTTAGGCTGGTAGAGCTTCCCCTGTACCACAAAAAAAAATTTCAAATAAAAAATTTAAAAAAAGGTTAGGTTAGAGAGTACAGTTCTTCGATAAAAGTGCAAAACCTCGTATTTGTATTTGTTTGAAAAAAATATCATATTATCATTTTATAAGTAAAAGAACTCAACAACAAAAAAATATTAAAATCAAAAATTCAGTAATAAATGTAAATAAAATATTATTATAGATTCAGAAAGATTTTTATCGTCTCTCGTAACATTTTTGTTTGTTACATACGTTTTGCAGTTTCACCGACAATTTACAAAGCACGGAGAACTGTTTAATAGATATTGTAAAACATTGGTAATACCCAGAAATTTCAAAATGCAAACTAAATAATTAGCTTAATCTAATCTAAATTACTTTTACTAGATTTAGGCGAGCAAATACTGCTTTAATTTGAGCGTATACGACAGCCATGGCACATGCTTGATCAGCACTCATGTTACGACCTCTTGGCACATGAAAAAAGTTACTGTATGTTGCCACAATAAATAGATTTTGTATTTTTTATGGAGACCACCGGGCAATGGCAATTCTGTTAATTATGCCAGCCTGCTTGATATAAATTTCTATATGGGAACGTACATTTGACTGCGCTCGATAAGAAAAACAATATAACTAAAATCTTATACATCCCGATTCATACGCATCATAAGAAACATAACTCCAAAAATAGAACTCACCTGGTAACAATTTAACACTATCAGCATTCATTTATCAATAAGTAGAAACTAATTATTAACTACAAGTTTTTCGTAAGCAACTAGTTGAGTCTATAAATGACAGACTCAGGGCTGCCAATCTTAGAATGTCAAACTTTTACCAAATTCTATATTTTGCAACGTTTATTCAAACTTATAAAAATACCTATGTTTTTTTTTCTCCTACAATTTATCTTGTACTTTAAAAATATGTTCTTAAAATAGTAATATATTTCATCACATCAGATTTACGTTCTTAAATGCATCTTAGATGCAAACCAGTTATAAATCACATTGCTAAGTAAAGACGACTGTTCCCAATATATTATTATAGCAATCTTAGCATAATAAGTAATATGAATGTTCTTACCTACATGCAAACAGATTGTTCATGATTTCTGTTCAGTCTACAGCAACTTCTAATTAATTCAATCTGCTTCATTTAAACGTTATTTATCAGTTGGAAAAAACGTCACTTGGTTGCAAATTGCTAAACCCATTTGAAATGAATATGAAATGTCTTTACTGATAATGATATAACAACAATAAAGGTAGTATTTAATTTAATATTTTAAAATGTATTGAGAAACTTCTAAAACTATATTAGGAATGGATTCACGTACACGATTAAAATGTTTATAGACAGCCTCCTATTATGTTGAAATACTGTAGGCAACCAAATATTCACATTTGCTGTCAGTTTTCTTATAACCCTAAAAATCGTACATACAACAAAAATTGTTTGTTTTTGTGTCACAGGGCCAGACAAAGTATTCTAACAGTTTGTATTTTCAGCTAAAATGAACGCAAATTCGAATAAAAAGAATAAATACGCAGGCAGATATAAAAAGAAGTTAATGAAAATTAAACAATTGATAAAAGAATATGTGTATGTAAGTAACTGCAACTGTTTTCTTAAAAGTATAATTAACTTTAACAGTTATGTGCATTAACTTAAGATGAACACATATAATATAAGTTGGCAAGGATCTCCATACGAATATGTACTTTATATAGTTGGTTTTTATCGCCTTGACTTTATATATTTCATTTTTATCGGCATTGAAAGTATTTTGTTTATATCTGTACGAAAGGTTCACACTGCTCTAAATCCAGTCTAATAGTGGAGCTTGTTTTTATTTTCAATGAATTATTGCATATATTTGAAAATGGAAAAATATCCATTTTTGTCTTTTGTGTCATGTACAAAAAATAAGTGCAACCAACCAAACATAAAATTATTTAACTATAGCAATTCATATCCACCGTAGAGTCGAAGTAAACAAATATACACATTGTTTACGTGCACAGCTCACATACAGGGTTGCATTTATCACCGATCAAGCACGGTCACCGTTATTAAATAGAAGAAGCACAATACTATAACGACATGTTTATTGTGTAATAAAAATTATCATCTACAATTTGTGCTTTATAAATATTTAAAATAACTTCTTTAACGTCTACGCTTAAAAGGGTTATTTTGCGTCTTTTACGCAATGGATTCATCTGATTTACATTTTTATTTCCCGATTCCGTGCTCGACATATTGCTTATACACTGCCCTATGTATGAAATCTCACTTTAAGGGGGTCTAGATTGACCAGCCGAGCCCCTGCTAACGTCCAATCGCATGCAAGTATGCTTGTGTTCACGTACCGATCTCACGGTTTTGTTGGTTTGCTTCGACTCCACGATGAATATGAAGATACTAAAAACAAATGTAATTTTAGGAAAACGCAGCTTTATGCGATGAAATCAATGAGACACAAGAACTAGTAATAATTCGAAATGAAGAACGCAAGTTTTTATTAAAAAAGCTTTGTCTGTTTGAGCCGCAAGTGGAAATGGAAGTTGAGGCACTATCGAATGCCCTGTATAATCAACCCCCTGTCAATAATCAAGTGGAAAATAAAAAGGGCAAAAGAAAACACAATTCCGAAAATACTGGTAATTATTTAACCCTTTTGCTGTTGACCGGTAAAAATACAATTTCCAAAATCTGTATTCATATGCTGTAACCGCATATGTACGTTTCCATATTTTACAAATTGTGCGTTAACCGTATATATATGTATGGAATTGTATGACACATTTTCACTGCTAGCGATTAATAATATTCATGTTTGTACTCATCCAATTGCTGTACGGCACAAGATTAATAATATTATTCATGTTTGTACTTGTCCAATAGTTGTACAGCACAACTGTATATGCTGCCGTTCTGCAAAATGTTGTATGTAACAATCCAATAGAACACATATAACCAGCGAATGGCAAAAAGGTTTGTATGTAGCAAATTTCCTGTCAGAATGTCTTCAGTTTTTGACATACGACATATTGCAGTATCAACGACGATATAATAGATCTTATGTTTATCTAACTTCGCACACGGATTGTGTATTCTTAATGTCGCAGCGAATTGGTTAAGCAATCAAAGTTGATATTTTATTTATGTTGCAGAAAAGAAAAGCTCCGTAATACGTACGCGCAAACCATCATCGAAAGGTCGCAAAAAAATCGTTCAGCCCATTCCGTTAGATTCAACTGGAAGGCCTGTTTTTCCGATGGAATTGGGTTCGTTGACCATACATTCATTAGGGGAAGTTATTTCCGATCGTAGGGAGTTTCATTGCGAGGAAGCCATATTTCCCGTTGGATATGTATCGACTAAAATATATGGTAGTTTGAAGGATCCCACTATTAAATGTATTTATACGTGCAAGATTTCTGACGCAAATGGATCTCCTAGGTAATAATTGGGGACTCAAATCATATTAAAAAATGTTCCGGTTCAATTTATTTCTACTGCTCAGTTACCGATTTTTTACCACTAAAATCAAAACTAATTGTGCAATATTTTTTAAATTATTAAATATTTTGTATTAAAACAGTCCGATAGTTGGGTTATTTTTACCATTTACTAATTTATTAACTCCAATTGTTAAAAAATGTATTGATTAATATTATTGTAGATTTGAAATTGCTTCCGATGATAGCAGTCCCTCAATAGTTGGAGGAACACCGGACGTCTGTCATACATTGCTTCTACAAAAAATTAACGACACACTATCATTGAATGTGGTTACAACTCGGCCTAGAGGCAATGATTTCTTTGGCTTAACCCATCCGACAGTATTAAATCTCATACAGAGTTCACCGGGAGCTCGAAAATGTTCCAATTATAAATGGAGCCGTTTCGAAGTGTCGAAAAATGGCGATCAATATATCGAAGATAACGATACTACATTAAGTTATGATATGCTGCAGAGGAGTATCGATCATTGCAAATATAAGATGGGGCCGGTGATCGACAACAGTGGGGATTTTTACGGCGATAGCAAAAGCGGAATGTCAAATTACATGATGAATTGAATTGAAAATATTTATATTAATAGTAGAACTGAATGTAATGTGATGTCTATAAACCTAAATTGTTCTATAGGATAAGAAAAAATTAAATAATACGTATTCTCAAATTTATTTTCATCTTATAATTAGAATATATATATATTTTTATTTTGTTTAATAATTGACTTTTTCACACGAAAATAATCAGGCGAGTTCCATATTTTTAAACAATGCTAAAATTAGAGTGGAAAGGGAGCAAATGAAACTCTAATTTTTATCACAAACTACTATTTGGAACATATTTATGTCCTTATTATTACGTTTTATCGTCCCTTCTTTGCATATAAAAATACTTCTTACAAATTATTTTACCTGAAAAATTATTGTAAAAAAAGTCGGCAGAGATCTAAAGGGTTCAGATACTGGTCGGTAATCGTCACTACTGACAAACACAGCACGCTATTCAACCCTTAATTATTTGAGGACACTCCTACATAAAAATGGAAGCATTATACGATAGAAATTATAAAATGATACTTAAATCGATTGTCCTCATATGGTCTTCAACATTACGTCCTAGAAATTATAATAATTGGTCTCATATTTAAACATTTTTCATGACTAAACCCAATCGAAAGACCATTGAAAAGTAAAATAATGAAACTAGTGATTATATGAAATATATGTACAGCTTATATACATAAACAAAAGGAAATAACTATGTAAGCTTGTCTATTTCCTCTTCTGAAATATCAATCGGTTCCGGTTTAGCCACTTCGTCATTCTCCGCTTCTTCTTCAGTTGACGGTTTCAGTTCAGCTGGAATTGCACATTTCGTCGCTAAATCTTCATAGCTTTTACCATGTAATAAGCCTACAATTACTACTGTCATGTTATCGCATCCGAGACCCGCCATTTGGCAGTCCGGTGCTAGGCACTTCATCATTAATGCTTCGCAAATTTCTTCCGGTTCGATTCCTTCTGCAATGTTTTCCCTCACGAATGCAATTACTTCTTGGTTTTTCATTACGTCCCAAATTCCGTCGCACGCTAATACTATAAATTCCCAATCTTCATTGATTGTTCTTACAATGACATCGGGGAAGGCTGGAAAGAGAAATGAAAATTTTATGTAAATTTAAATTGAACTTGAACATTGTAATTGAGAATTGTACGATACTTTTAAAGTAAGCTTTTATGAAATATTATAATTAATTTTTAAACTATGAGAAGTGCTGGTTTACATTATAGAAATCGGAAAAAAAAAACTTGGTAATATTTACAACCTTTACTTTAGCTTATAATAAATTATTAAAATTGACATAAAGAAAACGCTTCACGGATTGATTTTTAATTTTGATTTTTTGTTCCGCTTCAAAAATGTAAATTATAATAGCAAGTCCGATTCCAATCTGAACAAGTACGAAACATAATGCATAACAAATTGTGAATAAAGAATTGAAAAATTATTAAACTTTGATTTAATACTAGTTCTGTAATCGGCTTTGGGGGAATGTCAAATGTAATTATAATAATAAAAAAATTTTAATACCCGGCGCCATTACAAAACAATTAATGGTGTTCTAGATATCGGAGACCGTTTGCTAGATTAACAAACCTTAATTCAACATACTACATAAACACAGCTAAAGAACATCGACCCAACAAATACTATCAAATAAAAATTAAATTAACTCCCGAATTATTTCGTTTGTTATAAATTAAAATCTTTGAAATAGTATTTTTATTGTGTTCAATTGGATTGACTATGGGCCGCGTAAGTTACTTAACCAATAGAAATTCATCATTTTAGCATGTTTAGCGATAACAAGATTCCCTACCCTGAGTAGTATTAACTCTGTTTCGCTTCATGATTAGAGATTATGAAAGTAGTATAGGCGATGTTTCGGTATTCCATTGAATTTAAATGACTAACGCAACCATAACAGTTAAATAATTAAACTTGTGTATGTTTACAGTTTGCATGTAATTATATAATATAATTGTACCATAAATAATAATTATTATAATGAATAAATTGTTCCTTATTTAATATTTCTTGGCCTATAGTCTACAAAATAGTATTCGTGTATTTGAAATTAGCGATAACATGATGGCACTCTTTAGACAATATAAGTCGCATTTTTTTAGGAAACACCCCTTGCCACACATGGCTCGTGCTGTTTTCAAGCAATATTTATATTGTCAAATTAGCGGCATCATGTTATCGCTAATTTCAAATACTATTACTGTTGAAAACACTTTTTATAAATTTTTCTCCCAAAATCGTAATTTCTGTGATATTTCCCTACTTATTTACGTGCAGGAACAGTGAATATTAATTACTAGTCCGGTAATGACTTCACAAGACATTTTTATGATTTATTTATTAAATTATTTGTTTGTGACTATAGTTAACAAAATAACAAACTTGATTTTCGCTGAAATCAAAATATTGTTTAAGTGCCGAGAAGCAATACATGATTTACGCGGGTCGTTTGTTTTTATATATAAAGAAATTTAAATATTCCTGAATACCTGAAATATTTTAGAACACGCCCCTTATGAAATTCTTACCTATGGTAATACTTTACGCCAGCAAAAACAATATAAATCGCCAGTAACAGTACACTTCTGTTAACTCAATGACATTTTTTAATTAAAATCATTTTTCTTTACTGAGAATTGTTTAGAAAAAAATAATCTATCTGGCGGAGTAGATTTTTGAATATCTGCATAACAAATGCCTTTATTTATACCTAAACAACAAGATAACAAAGGTTTTGAAATGTCAATTGCACGGAAAGAAATTATAACTAAAAAAATTAATTCAATAATAGGGTAGTTTATACATTTATTTATGTGTATACGAAGCAATTTTCTTAATTTTCTTTATTAAACATATAATTGTTTGAGTCCCGAGTGTCAAAAATGTCTAAATATTAGAGGCAGCACGTCGAACCTTAACTAGAATTTTAAATCCATATATTTGGGTTTGATGGTACAAAGGACAAGCAGAATAATTTTTTTTATATCTTAATAAAATCTTATATATATATATATAAAAACAAAACAAAAAAACAAGCCGGCAGTAGATGGCATCAACAAACACAGGATAGAGAAGATTGGAAGTACCTTGAAGAGGCCTTTTTCCAGCAGTGGAAGACACGAGGCTCATAAAGAAGAAGAAAGATATATATATATATATATATAGATATACATAATAAAAAAAGTTTGTTCTGCTTGTCCTTTGTGCTGTCAACCGAAATATATGGGATTAAATTGAAGGACATCGACTATATTTAAATTAGAATTTTAAAATTAATATAATACATGTCCGTAAAATGTCTCACTTGACTTGCAGATTTAAAATACTTGGCACAAAGTGTCTCATATTTTAACATAGCCCCCTCCTCGCCAGTAATGTGTCATTTTTCTGATTTTTATGTAACGATTGACACTATTGTAATGCCAATATTTTGTCAGCCCGTCCCGTAATTATATTAATTATTATAATTTCTGATAAAAATTGGTTGTTTTTTGGAGTTTAATTGTTGACAGAGCAAGAGGGGGGGGGGTGAATATGTAAAATCGATGATTGGTGTTGGAGTTACTTAGTTAACACATTCACTGTGGCAGTAAAATTCATACTTTATCTTTGACTGCATTACATAGCACTGGGGAAGTGTATTTGGTTATTCCTCCTGTGCGGTACATACCCCCGGGGGTATGTAAATATATTTACAATAAAGTCCTTAAAGTCCTTATATATAAAAAAAAATACTTGACCTTTCTTGTTTTTTTTGCTATAAACTAAACTGTTATATAATTATAAAAACTACAATCTGCAGGATTTTAGTCTTAGCATAAGGAGCGAATATATTTTCTGCTATAAAACATAGACAAAATTTAATAAAATATTGGAATTGACTTTATATTTAACTTTCATTATAAAAAATTATATTTTTTAGTTAGAATTAATTGCATTAAAACATAATAAACACAGTTCGGGTTGATTTTCATAACAAAAATACAAGTCCCCTGGGGTATGTACCGCACAGAATGAATCAAACATTACTCCAGTGTTGTACACATCCCCGGAGATTTGTATCAATATATCACGTATAAGATGAAGTAAATTGAATAAGCTCCAAATAGCTACATGCTACGTTTAAATATATTGATAATTGTATATTTTATAGCAATCATAAGTTCTGGAAGTTTTGAAAATATTACAAACGCACATGATATATACCCCCGGGGATGTGTACCACAGTGAACGTGTTAATCAATATTGGTATCCAAATTGGTGGCAAGTAGTGAGTTGTAGAGGGTGGTGTGTCGTGAATTGTGCTTGTAAGCGCAGGTCTATGTTGTCGGTCGTGTCGTTGTTTCACGGTGGTAGTTGTTGTCGTGAGTCACATCTCACGATGAGTAGTCATGGGTTGCAGATTTACTAACTCATAATGTGAACGATTAAGTAGTAATCGGTCATGGGTCCTGAGTTGTAGGTCATGTTTTGTAGGGTCGTAAGTTATGATCGTACGTTGCGGATCATATTTAGTAATTTATAATGTGAACGATTAAGTAGTAATTTCCATTACTATATATAATAAAAAATGTAGTTATAATGAAAGTTGTACTTCTGGACAGCTAATTTTGATATGTTTTATTTGAACACAAACCAAATATTCACATGTTTATGACAACCTGTATGATACAGCCATATTTTATGTGAAATGTCATAGTAGTGATAGGTTATGTTGACAAGCGTTATATTATGTCTACAAAACTAAACGGATAAAATAATAAATATTTAGAATTTTTAAATTTGCAATCAATTTGAATTAATCAGTAACAAAAGTTATGTATTTTTTATTTGTTATTTATTTAAAACAAAAACTTGCTCATAGCTGGAATGGGGGATAGGTTTGGAGAACTATGAAATCTTTAAAAATCGTAATTTTGTATTGTAGATTTTTATTCTACGAGAAAAAAGACATAATTTTTGTATTTAACATGTTTCTCCTTGCGTGACAAATGGCACTGTAATCAAGCCGTACTGTTTTTATACTCAATTTTCTTTTGTCAATTACAAAGTTACAAGAAAAGTGTTAACTAAAAAAATGGCTTATTTTTCTACATAGAATCCGAATCTGCAATAAAAAAAGGCTGCCGAAACCACAAAACACTTGTTATACGAATGCAGAAAGATGAGAAATGAACAAATGGAAAGATAAGATGGATGTATGGAAGAGGAATTCAATGGTTGAAGGGAAGTAAAAAGAAGAAAATATAACGGAATGAAATTGAAATTAAAAAAAAAATTAAAATAAATAAATAAACTTATGTATATATTTGCAAAACTGTAATTTTTCTGTGTAACTAGAATTGTAAGCCGACAGGCTAGAAATGAACATATCTATATAAATAAAAATGTGAGATGAATGAGTTAATGAATGAATCCAGATCCTAGAATTCAAAATTGAGAAGCAAGATAAGGAAAATAGAAGGAACAACATAATCCTCAAGAATGTCAACGCAGAAGGGAAGGAAATTAAGACCAAAGAGATTAACAAAGGCATCATTTTAGCAAAGTTAGAGAATAAGCAAGAGAAAATATGCATAATGAAAAACAAATACAAAACAACCAAAGATGAGTTTTATGAATTGCTAGAAAATACCTACAGTAAATTACCTAAGCAAGACATAATAATAGCGAGGGACATGAACGCAAAAAATTGGGAAAGAACAGTTCATTAAAGAAATCGCAGGAAGACACACGATCCACGGAAAAACTAACAATAACGGTCATAGATTATGCAATGTGGCAATTTCAATGGAAATGATAATTGCTAGCACTAACTTGGAGCATAAGAAACTACACAAAATTACGTGGATGGAACCAGGCAACAGGTTCGCAAATCAGATAGACCACAAACTAATTAGCAAGACAAAAAAATCTATGATTACGGATGTAAGGTCATACAAAGGGGCGAACGCAGATACTGATCATTTCCTAGTAACCGCTGTTATCAGACCAAAATTCCTAAAAACGGCTAAGCTGGCTAAACAACATAAATGGAACAAAACTTAAAAGGTGACACCATAAGTAATAATTTTGAAGCGAATATTCAAACCCAATTTTTGTTGGAGGAGGTGACTATGCTAGGTGTTAGCATAAACAACAACTGGGAAAACCTAAAAAAAA
>JARJEC010023877.1:0-18381 GCA_030264575.1 Tachinus sp. AB-2021
ACACACACACACACACACACACACACACACACACACACACACACACACACACACACACACACACCCACACACCCACACACACACCCACACATATTCACACATATTCACACAGATTCACAGATTCAAACACATTCACACACATTCACACACATACACACACATTCACACACATTCACACACCCTCACTCCCTCACACCCACACACCCACACACCCACACACCCACACACACACACCCACAAAAACCATATTTATCAACATTTTAATAAAAATACTAATCTTGTAATAATTTTTACAAAAAAATTTAAAACACTTTTTTATAAGAAATGTAAAAATTGCAAAATCTGATTATACTATTATTTGTCATATCCTACTGACCTGTTGGACAAACTTTATCTTCTTTGTCTTGATCGTTTAAGAATTTTAAATTCATGATGTAACACAATACACTTTTAATATCATGTAATTTCTTTTTTTAAAGAGAAATAAGATACGAGTTGTGTAATTTTTCTAAAGTCGACTATACTTTGCCTGACAGTTTCCCTTCTTTATTATTATAATTTAAAAAAAAAATTCTAAAAAACTTTGTAAAAAATTAACTAGGATTATCCTTAATGTATTTAAAATAGTTTACTTTTATAAATGCTATTTGTTCCCCATCTGCCTTTTTTGGGTTTATAGAATTTTTTTTAACAGCAATTATGTTATAAAAATCCCTTTTTGCAAAATACTTCAAACAAATGAAGACTAGCCTCTGGGCATTTCTATGTCTGTTAAAATATGTTTATTGCCTTTTAAATTGAAGCATGAATCGAATCTGCTTCGAGGTTGGTATGTCCGGATATTACAAAATTATGATTAATTTCTTTTAGATTTGGTAAAAATTGAAATATGAAAAAAAAGCATTGTTGTAACATATATGTTTTTGTTCCGACCTAAGCAGCCACTATATAAATTTAGCAAAGTTATACATAGAGACAAGTTTCTTATATATATATATATATATATATATATATATATATATATATATGTTAAAAGACAAGACGCAATTTCTTGTCCACCACGACATAAAGCAGTTTCATCCCACATAAAATAAAAGCATTTGTTCTCAATATCATTTGATACCGTATAGATGGTTAAATTGAACACCCACAGTTGCTTTTTATAAAATGCAATTCCAATCTGTAGGTGAGGAGTCGGCAAGCACTTTTACAATTCAAATATCGCAGTAACAATGGTTCCATCGCTTTCATTCGTTTATCTTTCCTCTTTTACTTCTATGCGTTATCTGCTGCTAGTACATGATCCTTTTTTTCTCTTTCGTAATGTATTCCGACTCCTGCATTAATGAAAGCTTTAATCAAAATTTCTAATTTGTCGCAGTTGCCACTGGTGTCGTTGTGAGATGAATGGAATGCTATGTTAAACTTTGACACAAAAACATTCCTAAAAAGTGATCAGAAATAGGAGTTTTCTTAATTTCTTTGCAGTGCATTGCGTAAAGCCTATAAACTTTTTGGATCGAAAATCCGAAGATAGACATCGCTTGTCAGAATGTAACTTGGAATAATAACTTTTGTAGGCCAGAAATTTTTATATATGTTGCATAACAATTTCTTTATCTTTTTCTGCTATATAAGGGTAATTTTTTGCCTTTCTCTTTTGTCCGGTCTGCATACACCGCTGCCGGGTCTACATTTCTCAACTGTAAACCTTAGTCGTTTAAATCCTATATCAAAGGTATTGAGGAACATTAATATACAAACTAGTAATAGAAACTTTTTCTTTAATGAGTAGCTGCGATTAAATGATTTTTTGCTGTGTTCATTTAGTTTAGTTCGTCATAACTCAAATTCTGTTACGGATGTTGACAAAATTAAGTTTGTTTATTATAGGTTTAACGATAAAAATTGTTAAAAATCTTAATCTTTTCACATGGCAGAACTTTTCTTAATAGTTTTAGTTGCTGTTTTAGGTTTTCCCCTATCCTGTTTGCACTATATTCACTGCTTTTAACTTTTGCAACCTTTGGTTTATTAACTTTTCAGTTACGTTCATTCCTGGTTCGTCGAACTTCTTTTTTCTTTTGGCATTACTTCTTTTACAGAGTAGCTACTTTCTTCTTTACATTCTGCACAGTAAGTAGCGTAAGAGTCAGTTGAAAAGACATCGGCTATTTTTTCATTGACATAATGCTTTTTTATCTGCTAATTCGCTGAAAGGCAGAAATACGTTTCAATTTCTAGAGAAAACAGTTGTGGCTTCGTGCTAATTCTCTTCAAAGTTGGCATTTTGGCAACTGGATATAGTTTCGATACCTAAATCGTTTATAATTGGCGTAAAATACTTGATAAAAAAGATTAGACTTAAAACTCTTTTGTCTACTTTTGGCTCGAGTGCAAACAGAACTTATATTTTATATTTCTACATCTGTTGCATTATATATAATTATATCGTTAAAATTAGTTTCATTAATCACACGATTCTCCAATATTGTAATATTATCAGCTGTGACCTGGTTTAGATGTTTATTATTTTCCAATACATCTTTGATATAAATTGCCAGTGCCATAATCCCATCAAAGTTCAGAAATTGGATTAATTAGTATTCGTTGTTTATAACAAATTTGCTCAGGAAATAGTTTTTCGTCAAATGCTGTCTATGTTATTTATTAAAACTAGTCCCGATTTTTTGAAACTAGTTCCGGTCTAATATATTGTTTTTGACAAATGATATAAACATATTTTTATATTTTTATATATTTATTTATTAAAATTAAAATTATAGACTAAAAACCAACCTATCTACATTTAATTTGAGTTCGATCAAATTTATTCAGGGTTGCAATGGTGATAAGATAAGCAGCCATTTTTCATTAAGTAGTGACCAATAGAGGCACATATAAAATAATATTTACTTTGATGATATCTTGGTAGATAAAAACCGGCTATATATATATATATATATATATATATATATATATATATAGCTTGTTTCTATATATTATATTATTTATACCATAATTTGTTACATAATAGTACTATTGCATAAATATATGGCTTAAGACTGTTATTATATTCTAGTGTTAAAATATAATAATAATCAATGATTTTTTTTCCAACAACACATATATCATTGTTTGTTGGATTTTTAGATTATCTATTGCTTTTATTTTAATTATTATAATTTCAAATCACAAGTTATTTTACAGCGTAGGCATATTGTTGTTTAAAAATTGAAATAGTAACATGCAAAATATATGATTAATAATTATTGATTGTTATATAGTAGTAGTTAATTCATGAGACATTAGAGAAAATGTAAACAAATATATAAGCGAAAAATGTAGTGTATAGTATTAGTAAACTCATAAATCAAAGCATTTTTGGAATGCAAATACTTACAAAAAAGTGTAACATAACCCATCAACAGCTTATGTGTGTGAATAATTAGTCCAGTGTCAACTCCATGTCAGCGGACCGTTATAACACCTTCACTTCAAAGATCCAAAGTATACACACTCGCTATAAATAACCGAACGGATTGAAATTATATCCATATTATGTTTTCAATTTTAGCATCCTAAAAAATAAATAGTAAATAATATTCAATCAATGCAGCAAAAACAAATTTATGTCTAATATCACATTATTTAAGCCGAAGCAAAAACTAATACTGTGACCTTTACTACATACTTTTTGTCGGTAAATGTCATCCGTGGCATATATAATATTGCACCGTCTGTTTTTGCATACGTTACAATCCATTCAAGCTGGTGCTTACTCAACCTGTATGTCATGCAAATCGGGAACAACAAAAAGGTAATGTGCTTGCAAAAAAACCAACGTAAGTTTACTCGATTTTTATTTTTCGAATGCATTCTGCACAGTAGAAATTATGTAACCAACCGTATGGATGACCTCTTCTACGGTATGCATTTCAAATATCACACAACACAAGTTCGTTGTACCGGGCTAGATCTTTCCAGGATGCAAAAATGCATTCCACTAATTATATAAACGCCAACTAATAATAGCTAAGTAGCGTTTTGTTATTCTTCGATTTTTTATTTGTTTAAATATGAACACGTCGCTTCCGTTGGGTGCAAGTGATATATTGTATTGCGTTTACATTTTGATTTTTTTTAATCGTTTCATTTGCATTTTATGTGAATAAATGTTAATTCAATTTTATGGCTTTATTATAGTTGAAAATGTGATTGCACATAACCAAAAGAAAGAATATCTGTTAAAAGTAAATGATTTTATTTATTAATTGAAATAATTAAATAATATTATTTATTGTACAGTGGGCGCCAAAAAGTAAGCGCTACTACTACTAAATGGCCACTATTCAATAATTGTTTTAACTTCAATTTTTATTAGTTACTAAAAGTTTAGCATACTCATACTTTCAACCTAATAAACACACTACATAAAGTTTACTTTTCAATACATCCATTTTAAGTTGCTCAGGAGTTGGTATTGTTAATTCATATCAGTTTGAAAGCTTGTTTTGAACGAACTCTGAATGACGGGATTGGATGGTAAGTAACCAAATTTGATATTATCAATCGACTTTCTAGTTTTATTATTTATTTGCATATTGAGGTTGTTTCATTCACAATTATTTTTGTTAGATAAGTCTCCAACACATTGATCATAAACTCTCATATTTTGTTATTAAATCCAATGTGAAGTAACTTTAGATTAATGTTTAATATTACTATCGCAAAATTTGTAGTATTCACTTGTTTTAGATCCATTCGCTACAGTGCTGCTGATAAATATAATATTGTCGGAGATTAATTCATTTTAAATAAGAAAATATTTTCACATTACCTATTTATATTTTCATTCATACCCATAAATACTTGCTTAATCAATGCACGTTGCCCAGTAAGTACTATTACAAAATTTTAAATAATAATAATAAAATATAAATAATTGTTTGAATTCTTAAGGCACAACATAATTGATATAAAATAAAATAATTGATATATGTTAAATTTTACAGGAAAAAAATTATAATACATTTAGTTTTTTTATATTTATTAGTTATAAAGCTTCCAAAATTAGAGACAAATTAAGAGTGTTATAAAGTTACTCAAAGAAATGATTTTTTCACTGTTCTTTAAAATATCAATAGATTTGCGTAAAAAACTTAAATATTAAATGTAAAATTTGCATATTATACAAATATTAATTTTGAATGATTTGCGTAAAATTTGCGCAAATTTTACGTATTACTTGAAATTTACGATTTTAATGCAAATTTAAAAACGTAAATGTAATGTACTGTATTTATTTAAATTTTAATATTGCGCTTTTTATTGGCAGATATTTTACCCAAATAAAACGTTACACACCAATAAAACAATTCATACAACATTCAATATTTTATACATCAATAAAACATAACAATTTTGTGTGAATAAACAAACAATATTAAAAAGCTAACGATAAGCCGTCAAAAATAACAGTTATTTTGTCTATTGTTAATGAATGTTTAAAATTTGTAGTTAACAAAAAATAAATATTAAGTATTAAAGGTTAAAGACCTGTGCAAATTTGGCACTCCTTATATAAAGATTTTGTAACACTCTTTATAAAAACTGAAAAAATCTGTAAATCAATTTTGAAATACCTTTAATAAACATTTGTAAAAAGCCTGTATAAACTTTTTAATACATCCAGTAAAATGATTTTGAAACAACCTGTATAAATATTTTAAAACACCCAGTCCACAAAGTTTGAAACACCTTGTAAAAACAATTTCAGTACTCATTTTGTATAAATATTTAAAAAAATATATAAAAAAAGTTTAAAACATCCTGAATATAAAATTTAACATATCCTGTATAACTATTTTGATACATAGCCAGCATATTATACAAAAACTGTACAAAGATGCGAAAATTGCAGCGACAAATTTATCTATACATTTGTTAATGTTCGGTTTGGTATAAATTAAGTTGAGAAACTATACGAAAATATTGTTCTAAAAAACCAAGTACTTGATTTTAATACTCACCTCACGTAAAAGTGTTTTAGTGTACCAGTAAAGTACTCTCCAGTAGCCATTCCATTATATACACACATATATATATATATATATATATATATATATATGTATATATAATGCTATTTATATATAATTTTTTGGTTATCCCGGAAACAACCCTATCTTTAGAATTTGAAATGAAACACAAAGGTATCGATCGTCAATTTTTATCACCATGGCAACAAAATCATTTTTATTTGTTTTTTAATCTTGGTGGCTATGGATTGGTTAAAATGATTAAAATCCGATAAAACAAGATTGTTCCGCTGCATACAATTGCATTAACAAATTCTCTAAAAGAAGATATGTTAAAAAGGGCCAATGGAGACTTTTGTGCCAGAACATAATGATCGTGACAATTACTCCAAAGTCTGTTAGGCATTCTTCGAGTAATTACCTTGCCCTAGGTAAATATCAAAGTCTAAAGAAATTGTTTAACTGTTCAACACCAGTAAATGGAATCATTTGTTTATTATTAGCTACTAACGCTCTAAAGTTAAACAACCATCTATTCTAATTTTATATGCTAGTGGTTTTATTTTTCATAGCTTATCTTGTTTTTTAAATTTCTTCAGATATGTCATATACAACAATGTTTAAATTACTTCTAAAGGTAAAATAATTTTAGCCAGTTATGTTTCTGATTATGCGTTCTACTCTAGTGATAGCGCCCAAATATATTTTGATTTAAGGAAATTTAACACGGCATTAAAATAATTTGTAAATTTTCCAAAAAAATCTTCAGTTTATCATTTTCTAAAATTTATTTTAAATAAGTTTAAATAAATTAGTTCAAGCACAAATACTGTTGAAATTGGAGCCATCCAGATATATTCCATTGTAATTTGAAACATTCTATATTTTCGATCAGAATTTGTATCATTGGGTTCAAAATTAAAATTTGCGCTATGTAATCTTAAGAAACAGCATCAAATCGAAAAATGAAAACAAAAATCCCATCTACTTGACGTTTGTTTCCAAGAATTCCGTACGTAATATCTTTTTATATTAAAAGCAGCCAATACTAGTTTATATTTTCTCCAGATACGACATTTTTTGTTACCAAATATTCCCAAATTGACAAAACAAAATATAATTAAAAGAAAACAAAACAGAAAATAAAAATATGTCTACGAATCAAATAATCTCAACTGCAGAAAAAAATATAATTGTGTTTTCAGTCAATTTCTTCAATAAATTCCAAAAACATATCAAAAACTTAGCAGAAAATGTTAATTTACTAAATGCACGTATCGTAACCTCACTTTAATGCATAAGAAAATATATGTCAACAGGTTAACTTGCACAATACACTCATGGAAGGCTGTTTATACCCATCCTTCTTAAGGAACTTTAGGTACCAAAACAATTTTCATATTTTACATAATAGTTAAAAATAAAATGTCCATTAAAATGATCACAGGATACCAGGAGGTGCTCTAAATAAACCACCTTCACAAAGCAAACAATATGCCAAAATGAAGAGATTTTTTTATTCTGTTTACATGTTATACGATGCTTAAAAAATGTTACCTAAAGTATTCATATGGAAATAGTATTGTAAACAACTTTTTTAACATATTAAAATATTAAAAATCATAGAAATTTATTCTCTTAAAATATTTGTTATTCAAGAAATTATTATTATTATAAAATGTATATTAGATAATTTTATGACAATTAAATATTATTTTTGACAATTGAAAAGGTTGTACACAGTATGATTTTAGCCTATATGTTCTAGTATCTAATACAAGAATAAAAAAATCTTGTTATTTAAGCAACTGCACAAGAATATTTTATTTGTTTAGTGAAGGTGACCATTTAGAGCATTAAATTGGAGTTTTCTCAAATGTTTTATATTTATCATTAACATTTATTTTTTCAAAAGAGTACCTTGTACCAAAAACATAAATATTTTCGAAAAACACTAGACTCTAGCAAATAATAAAAATCTATAAAAAGAACTGACATGTTCCACAGTTTTTTGCAATTTTTCGAATTTAAAAAAACAAAAATTATTTTTTTACAATTTTTTTTTCAATTTTTGTTTTATTATATTATTATAAGCAAAATCCTAAATAAATCACATGGTTCAATTAATCATCGCTTAATTAATAAAAAAATAATAAAAAATGTAGTTTTAAGTATTGTTTTAATTTTGATGTGTGTGTGTTCTAAGTATGCTTACAATTTTTTATAATAAAACGACTTTATGTTTTTGGCACTTTTCATAAACCGCGTTGTATATTGAAAACAAAACAACCTACTGACAATCTAGTTTAATAATTTGAGAGAGAAAAAATAGATCAAAACATAGTATTCACTAATATGCATATATTATAAACATGCACATAAATACATCTAAGAAAAAATATTGTTTTAGCAAAACATATTACAAACTCAAAGAGGAAAACATTTTCATTATGAGTTATCATTTCTAATTAAAATTTTATGAAAAAAGTGTAAATTAATTTTCAGTAATCCAACATCAAATTATTCATCGGTGAATGAGATTCTGGATACTTTCACGTTTTCCCATTCAACGTAATTTCCCTGTTTACATTAAATTCAATTTCGCGAAATTTACACAGCACAGGTTGATTGCCTCTACCCACCACCCCTCGCGTTTGTACCGTATTTGCACTGGAAATTTAATATAAGAAAAATTATATATGTCTTCGCACTAATTAGACGGAATTTTACTAATTTGCTTTCGAAATGCCTTTAGCATTCACTTTCTATTGAATAATAATTTGTTCCTGCTTCCATACCGAATATGTCTCAAGAAATTTCTTTAATATTTTGTATATACATTTTCAATTTTATATTTTTTTCTATAATGAAATCATTATTCTTACACCAATAATAAAAGTAGTATTTATAAAATAATTTAATTTCATTTATTGGAACAGAAAGTGAAGGAATAAGAAGAATCTAAAACTTTTATGGGTTTGATCTACTAATTTATGTATAGGTTAGAAAACACGTCTGTTCGTTTTAACGAGATCGCCGGCTATATCTTCTGATATTTCACGATACTTTGACAAACTCTCAAATAAAAAACAATAAACCCAGCAACATTTGTTTTCAATTACAAATGTTGCTGGAGCTACTTTATTGTCAATGTTTCAATATTTGAAACTACATTATTGCAAAACTGCATTGCACTTTAATGTAAAAACGTATTTATAGAAATTATAAATTAAAAAATAATCATTAAAAATTACATAGTTTGAACATTTTTGGAATAATAAAGTCTAACAAAAATTGTGTTTACAAACAACATTTTATTAAATCATACAGATTACCCACGAATATGTAAAAGTATACCTGGCTACAAATATAGATATGATCGAAGAATCCTTTCCCATTCCCGCGATAATTTTAAATTATTTTTGCGGCTGGAGTGATATCCCCCTTGTGGAATCATAAAATTTATTGATTTAATACTTATCTCCGAAACGCAAGGAGAATGTTTCCCCCATACATATTATTTTTGAATAAATGATAGTTGAGAAAAATTGAGAAGGGCAGCTTCTCTCGATCTGCGTTTTTATTAAGTTTACGGAATTTAAAGCCATCTTGTTATTTCCCGTCGAGGGATTTATGTACGTCTTTATTAGTGGTAGGATAAAGTGAGGGGGTAGCATCCATCTATTCGTTGACAATTTTTATAGATTCTTAATTTCTGACATTTTCTTTTTCTTGCCGTTGACGCAAAGCTTTATAAATGCAAAGTTAATGATCTCTTTGAAAGACTTGAAACGATACATATAATTGCATACCACAAATTTTCACACATCCGCACGCTGCTGTATTGTGAATCAAATTTTGATTGATAGACCGCAGGACTTAATTATACGTTGCTCTTTCAACCGCTGTTCTGCGTTGCATAAATTAACCGAAATTCGATGTGTTATAGATAGCTTTGATATTGTTCATATTTGGTTTTTAATTTTGTAATATAAATTATAAAATTGTTTTACAACGTTATATTTATTTTTTATATTTAAATAATGATACAAATGTGCGAATGTGATTTTTTTACATAACACCACCTAAATTAATCATAAGGATGGTTTCCTACGTTCACACTTGGTAATGACCTTCACAAGTTGGAACTTAAGTCACTAATACATTGATTTTCAATAAATATTTTTGTGGTAAAAACTTAGTAAATTGTTTTATTTTACCACCTAAATTGTGATAATGTGATACCACTCAAATCGTTTTATAAAGAATATCCCATTTGATTGACATTGGTCATTATTAATCGATTTCAGTTGTTTCACTCACGAATAATGTACATAATTCTGTCATGAGTCGAATATTCGGCTACGACGCACATAGCGCGAGTAGCCGATGCGACGAGTGTTTCATAGTAGTTTCTGTGTTTTGACTTACTTGTTTAGATATTTAATTAAGAACATTATAATTAATTATATTCAATACATTTTATTAAATATTTACATTATTTAACAAAGTTATTTGTGACCTATTAATTGAAATAAGTGTTTAGAAATTATAGTTTTTATAAGCTATACGTTCCACCTAATTGAACAAATGCATAAAATCAAAATTTGTTTTAACTTGTTTTCATCAATTTAATTATCAAAGCGCCATTGGATATAATTAACAAAAAACTAAAAACGTTATTAAATTGTTTTTAGTGAATGAATTATAACAGCTTATTTTCAAACTAAAATTTTGGAAATGTGACATTCTAGATTAATTTGAGCTATTTTAGATGTCAAAATCATATGGAATACGGCAGGAAGAATATCCAGAGTGGAGAGATCCCGCCATGGCGAGTGAGAAGGTTACACAAAGGCAGAATTGCCTCCCAAACGTGTTGCAGACTACAGTTTTTCCACAACTATAACTTGATTTTAAGAATACATATTTTAAATATAATAATAAAACACTTAAAATGTCTTAAAGCTCCCAATTAAGTATGTCATATAACTTAATTTTTTTATTATATTTTAATGGCATTTAATTTTAATTATTTAATTCATATTATAATAAACCTACAAAGTATTATTTATTAAATGAAGTAAGTTTTGAATTTATTTTTACATACTACTACCAGTACAATATACAAGATGTATACTAAAATCCGCCCAATGCTATAACTCGCATATTTTTAACCGATTTTATGATACATGAAATTAAAGGATAATTAAATATTTAACATCTCCTGTAAAGCATTTTTTTCTAACTTTTGTTATTTTTGAGCTACAATATTTATAATTTAAATGACTCCCATATTTCATATTTTAATTAAAAGAAACTCCTTTTACAGATTTTTAAAACGTATTGCAAGTATGCATGATCTCACTTCATAAAAATTTTGGAAAAAAATTAAATAAATAATATACTTAACAAGCATACTTATTAATACAAAATGAAATACAAACGTTAAATATACACATTTAAATTTACACCGAACATTTTTTTAATTAGAATATTATAATTATTAAATAATTACTATGCTATTAGTAAATTGGTAGAGCAGTGGACATGAAATCCAAAGGTTAAGGGTTCGATCCCCATCCGAGGTAAATTTTTTAAAAACATTTATTTCAAATGGAGTAATGGCGTAGTAATTATTTAATAATTTAAATATTTGAATTTCAACTTAGGCTCGATTTAAAAATTTAAATTGGAAATATTTATTATTTACAATCTTTGTTCCGGGCAAAAATATACATAATAGTAATCAAAGCAACTTATGAAATTATTGGATATTTATGAAAACCTATTGAAACTTATTTTAAAATAAAATTAAACGCAATGTTTTTATTGTTAATAAAATTAACTTTTTACGCATTTGTAATTTTGTATGATTTGAAATTATTTTTAGTAATGGCAAATATTATCAGACGCAATACGAGAGCCATTAGCTGAGCAACTCAATTTTCGGTATAATTAAGTGTAATGGACATCTTTTAAATAAAGTTTTAATTTTTTTCTTCTTGTGAATATGTTTAAGCATTTTTTTATTAAAATATAAACTTTTTTTAAATCTATGCTTTTACTAGTCATTTTAGTATGCTAAAGTATTTTAGTATATTAAAAAAATCTATATACTTGATATACTTGACATTTGTAACTTATGTGTATTTCATGACCAATACGACACATGTGCGTCGTTTAAAATAATTTTTGCTAATATTTTTAATTTAATTTAATTTTTTCACAATATTTTTGTTATCTAAACTCATACTACATATAACAAATAAAAAAAATGGGGGATGCCATTTAAAATTTTAAAAAATGAATATCGATACTTGAAAATAATAAATTTCTAACATATATGATTATCTAGTATTAGTTCATAAATGCTGGGCAGGAGATTATAGAATATTATATTCTGTAATGTTTCCAAATATTGACAGTAATACTGATCGTGTAAGAGGCCTTTAACCCCCTTACACGATCAGTATTAGTTTCAATATTTTAAAAGATTGACAGTATTATTGATCGTTAAATACTTATGGAATAATGAAAAACTTATCCGGATATATCGTAATAAAACTATCAGTATTTTAATGCTGTGTCTACGCTCACAAATTGATGGTAATACTTTTGCACTAGCCAGTTTCTATTATAATACTGAGGAAAATACTGCAGATTTGGAATAATATACGGTCATTCAAAAAAGTGTTAGTATTACTGACCGTGTAAACTGTCTTTTAGCGAGCGTGAGCAACCACGAGACTGTATTTTCTCCACGACCACTAATTAGTAAATGAATATATGTTTTATTTAAATTAAAACTGGTCTTAAAACAACTAAAACAAATTTGCATCTGACACTAATAGTTTTGAAATGCGTGGCAATGAGCTATGTATTTGAGAATAAATATTCTATCTTAAGAGTGAGAATTTTAACTTTTTATTAATAAAAATTATTTCAGAATTATTACATTCGCTAATGGTAATGGAGAACATTAAATTATTAGATTATTAAGATTAATAGGTAATGATTTCGTATAAAAATGTATGGTTTATTGTAAGAAAACAAAATTGACCGTGAATAAGATAGTAGTGTTGCATTTCAATTATTTTATTTTTCTAAAATGCTTCATTTTCTAAATAAAATTTTGTAATGTTATATGTACACCCTATATATTAAATTTGTTTCAACATAAGAATAAGTAGGTAATTTATTATATATTTATAAATTTCAATTAATCGGTTTTATTACTTCACCACTATAGGTATTTAGAACTTATAACTTTGTCGTATTTATAGATGAACCTTTTGTACAACATTGAATTAAATAAATTTTGCAACAATACAAATTATACAATATTTCAATTAAAATATAAGAGTTATTTTTTGTTTTACCGAAATGGGTAGTAAAATTTGCGCAGTTGGTAAATTGGTATGAAAAAATTGTTAAACTAATGATTTTATTTCTTTTATAAATAAATGTAAAACTTGAAAAAGTTTTTTTATCGTGTTGTGGATTGATAGAATTATAAATTTTGCTTGCATTGTACGCTTTCCTTTTCTTCAAATTATCAATATATTCGTCTGATAGAACTGGTTTTTCAAAGCAATATTTGATATAATATTTTTTCCATTTAATAATTTGTAAAATTAAGAAATACTAAACACATTTTACACATATTGTAAAAATTTCCAAATATAGTAAAAATTTTTATTAAATAATATTGCATTTTATCGTTCTTTGGTTACGTTTCTATATTCTTCTTCTTCTTCTTCTTCTTCATTAGCCATTTTTTGTCCACTTCTGAACGTAGGCCTCCCCCGTCTTCCGCCAGTTTTCTCGATCTTTTGCAACTAAGTACCACTTTGATCCTGCGATTTCTCTAATGTCGTCTTTCCACCGTTTCTGTGGCCTTTCTGGCGCTATTGGTGTTTATATCCAGACCTGACGAGCCTATGATCGCTGCCCGTATATACGCCAGGACAATCTCCAAAAAATCTATTACGATTTTCTATCGACCAAAATTATTATTTAGAAAAAAAAGTATTTTATATTTAAAAAATGGTTACGGGTGGCAGCGTTCTTCATTCAATGTTTCGACATTCATTGATAAATGATTTTGCGCTATTTTTTATTGGCATTTTATAATTTTTTTCATAGACTCGCAACATTTCTCAAACAATTTTTTGTCACATTTCTTTTAATTCTATTTTTTTTTAATTTCTGTTCGTGATAACAATTTTTTATTATTTCCATCCTCACCGACTTTTGCAATTAAAAACGGACGATGGATGAGCACGATGGAAGCGAAACGTGCCAACGAAAGAGAACACGTCAATAGAAACAGCAAATATTTGTATTTATAGCCTCAGGAATTTTTAATTATTATTATCGCTGGGAAGCAAGAGTTCAAGGATTCCGTTGCACTTAATTCCACGGGTTAAATATTCTTGAGATTCTGATAAATCTTTAAAATATTTTGTGAAATGGTTTCGAGCCGTTCGGGGTAAACATTGCGCTTCCGTTCCACCCGCATCCATCCATCAATTGAAACAAGACCGGCGATAAATCTATTGAGAGTAACGCATGACATATTTTGTGTTCCAATTTGCTTTGACCCGTATTATCTATTTACGTGTTATAATTTATTGGATGCAATTAATTGTTATTGTGGTTATATAATATTATTGAATCACAACAACTCTTCAATTTATCATGTGAAATGTTTGAATTTTCGAGATAATTTTATCAGAAAGCAAATATTTAAAAGTGGTAACAACGGATATCTTATAATGTTGATACAATTCGAAAAATGCGTTACACAATCTCGCCATTCACCATTACCAGCGTGGTTCGGAAAGGAGCTCTCATTATTATTTTATGTGGGATACGTGATTGCAATTAATGCTTATTAACGAGAAACAATTTTTATGCGTCACACAACGGGTCGAATGCGATTAATCTGTGACAATACTTTTAATTCGGTTTACATCCGCGACTTACATTCAATTATCATCTGATTTACCGCAAGCTTTTTATTCCAGACCGTTTGCTTTGTATTATATATTTTACTAGTTTTTTTTTTTTGGAACAAATTTTTTAATCAATTTACTTTTTCATTTTTAAACAAACAAACGTCTTTTACGGGCAGATGTATTTACGCCATTTTTTGTTAAATTAATGTTTGCTCAAAATAAAATAAAAAGTTAAATAAATTTAATCATAAGGATGTTTACTGCATTATTAGAAATAATAAAACAAAATTTACTATGTTTTTAATTACCACGAAGAAATATTTATTAAAAATAAAAATATTAAATTCGAAACTCGAGTCGCCTATATTTTTATTTTTTAACGAATAAAAGTTTTGCTGTTAAAAACATAGTAATTTTTGTTTATTGTTTATTCCTTCAATAAATTTTTTATTTCGACGCGTTTTGATTTTAAATATAAATAGTATTGTATCCGGCCTAAATAAATTTGTTTTCAAATTATTTTTTTGAAGCTACCGGGAATGCGTTCGGTCGTCGATCGTATTGGAAAGAAAAAATTTCATTGATCCATTCGTTCGCTTGGATCGATCGGCATTGCATGCACGAGAACAGAATGTGACGGTGAATGGCGTCAAGTCTTCTACGTCATCTTATTAGACACCATAATAGGAAAGCCAAACAAGTATGCATAGGAGATATTTAGGTAAGAAGTGGGCGAGCAGCACGTGCTAGTTGCTGCAACTTCTTTTAAACGGCCGTATACGGACATTTTAAATTACCCAGGAACAGTAAAATACCACATTTTTAACGACAAATTTGCAGTTTCAACCGCATTTTAACTGGTTTTGCAATAATCGATTTTTTAATCGATTTAAAATGTGCCGTATTTTGCCTCCTCAATAAATAAAAATATCACATGCAAATTGCGAAAATGTCCAAATGGCATTTAGCTTTCCATCTGAAACGGTCGCTTACCTGCGACTCTCGCAATAAATCAATACATGTCGACATTTAACATTTGCCAGGTATTCGCAGATAACAGAAAAGCTCCCATTTAATTGCCAGACATTCTTGTTGAAGTTTAGCCAACATTGTTCTTTTTGGGCGCCATTGAACTATACAAAAAACTTTAAAATTTGATTAAAATCTATGTTATAAAAGTAATAGGTATTGGAGAAAATCAGCAAAGTAGCCGACATCTGGTGTTAAATTTTGAACTGCTCCAATGGGGAAAACAAAGCTCATGTGATAAATGTTATTGTAAACTGCCACTGCTTTTAAAATAACATAAACAATACATTATAACAATTATACACAATGTTTGGTGCCCAGCCTCAAAAACCGCTTTCCTTCATTAATAAACCTATTTCTATCAGCAATATAATTGTAATTGTATAAAACACACGTGTCAGAAGGCAATTCTAACACTTGTGTTTTAATGTACTATTACCGCTCTACAATAAATATGCAGTTTATTTTCAACCGTATATGCAACGGCAGTATTGCTGCCATTGTTATAAGTTTCAAAATTGACACAAATATTTTTCACAAATTTTTGTTAATTTGCAATAAGTCGCAAATTTTGCTAATTTTTTCTCCTTCAAAATTGCTCCAAAATGGAAAATAGTCGGAAAGAAATGAGTAATTCATCATAAAATATGTTAAAATTAAAGGTGTTTCAAATACCGCAAAAATTGTAACTGTTGAGGAAAGAATAATCGAAATGGCAAGCGAGATATAAAAAAAAAACAAGTTTGAACAAGACAAATTTGCTCCATTTGTTTTGAAACTGGTGCCAGAAAATACAAAACATTCTGAAGCTCCAAAAACAATTGAAAAGCAAAAGACTCAATTGCAAACTTTGAAATTGTTGGCAAAGCATCTAAAAATATTTTGTAGGTACCGAACTCAACTGTTGTTGTATACACAAAAATATCAATTTGGCAAAACGGAACATCATAACTGGGTTTGATCCCATAAAATAATCAAAAACTATCTAAAAATAATTTTCGGGCAACAATTTCTGCAAAGACTTCAACTGTTGTATAATTGGTACATACAAATATTAATTTAGAAGAGANAATTTAGAAGAGATTTAAAACCTCAGATTGGTCAACAGATCATCAAAACTGGGATTGATCCAATAAAATGATCAAAGACTATCTGAAAATAATTTACAGCTGGCAATTTCTTCGAAAACTTCAATTGTTGTATAATTGGTACATAAAACATGAATTTACAGGAGATTTGAAGCCTCATTGGTCAATAGATCATCAAAACTAGATTTGATCCAATAAAATGATTAAACTATCCAAAAATAGTAGCATTTCAACTGTTGTATAATTGATACTAAAAAATATCAATTTAGGGAAGATTTGAAGCCTCAGATTGGTCAACAGATCATCAAAACTGGGTTTAATCCGATAAAACGATCAAAAACTATCTAAAAATAATTTGCAGGTAGCAATTTCTACAAAGACTTCAACTGTTGTATAATTGGTCACAAAAATATCGATTTAGTGAAGCCTCAGATTGGTCAACAGATCACCAAAAACTAGGTTTGATCCGATAAAATGATCAAAAATTATATAAAAATAATTTGCAGATAGCATTTTTCACAAAGACTTCAACTTTTGTCTAATTGGTACACAAAAATATCAATTTGGGGAAGATTTGAAGCCTCAGATTGGTTAATAAATCATCAAAACTAAGTTTGATCCGATAAAATGATCAAAAATTATATAAAAATAATTTGCAGGTAGCAATTTCTACAAAGACTTCAACTGTTGTATAATTGGTAGACAAAAACATCAATTTAGGGAAGATTTGAAGCCTCAGATTGATCAACAAATCACCAAAACTGGGTTTGATCTGATAAAACAATCAAAGACTATCTAAAAATAATTTGCAAGTAGCAATTTCTAGAAAGACTTTTATAATTGGTACACAAAAATATCAATTTAGCCAAGATTTGAAGCCTGAAAATGGTCAACAAAATTGCTACAAAAATTATCAATTTAGGATAGATTGGAAGCCTCAGATTGGCCAAGAGATCATCAGAACCGAGTTTGATCCGATAAAATGATCAAAAACTATCTAAAAATAATTTGCAGGTAGCAAAGACTTCAACTGTTGTGTAATTGGTAGATAAAAATATCAATTTAGTGGAGATTTGAAGCCTGCGATTTTCGAAAACTAAATTCAGCACAATAAAACGATAACATACTATCTAATAGGTTCAGAGAAAACTCCAAAAAACAATTTGAAAATACGACCTAATTTAAGCTAAGTGGGAAGAATCACCTCTTTTGTAATTGGTGTCAATACCAAGTTTAGCCAGAATTAAAGCTTTAAAGACAATT
>JARJEC010023889.1:0-12697 GCA_030264575.1 Tachinus sp. AB-2021
ACCCAAGTTGTCGAATCCAAGTATACACAAAGATCCAGTAAAGAGAGCTGCGCACCTACAACATTATAACATAATAAAAACATTCAACCGCCCTAAACTCCCTAACTCTCATATAACCCCATAACAAATATTTAAAATAATCACGTTACGCAGTAGTTCGATTGTTTGATGCAAGTCAGTATAGAAGCAATAGAATGTGCATACACACTACTGGCTACATGCCCATGTCCGTGGTCATACATATTAATATTTTTATGGTAGTTTTTGAAACAAAATATAATGACAAACTCTTCTTCTGATTCGAATACTTAATTAATCGAACTCTGATTTGAGTCTACAGGAACATATTCAAGCTCATAGATGTCGTAAATATTTATGATATCATGTAAATGCACTTTTTAATTGTTGATTATGAGGTTATGTGGTGATGGAATTATAGAGTTTGGAGTTGAACGTATAATACAGTAATTTTTTTTAATTTTGTCCGATTCTTGGAGGTATCCGCTTAAAAGAAAGTTAAATAAACAGATTGATGGGAGCCGGTGCATTCTAAACTGTCCGATTATAGGAGTTGTCCGCTTATTGAAGGAGCCCCAACTAGAGATTTCACAGTAATAATGTTATTGTGAGTGCACAGCTGCCTTTACAGGATCGTTGTGTATACTATTACTTAGCAGCTTGTATAGAGTTATTGGTAAAACCTGATATCATAAAGTTAAATAGATTGGTGATTCGGATTCAGCAACCCCGAAAACATATAATAAACATAGTCTGACCTAATCTGAACACATATATTTTGTGTGGCTTAGTAATCAATCATAAACAAATCAAGAGAATACATTATAATACTTTAAATATTTTAACTTTACGTATTTAAAAATTAAATTTTAAATTAAAATAAACATGCATACAGACATACCAAATCACGCCGTTCCCTTTCGGAGTACTCAGTAACAGAAAGTACTATAGCCAAACTTTAAATTTTTCTTTTTCGTACGCACTTACTTACAACATCCAACCAAATCTTTCATGATCCACCCCTACCGTTCAATCCAGATACGTCTGCATTAAAAATTTGCTTTGTCGCTCGGTCTTCATCATTCTCTCAACATGACCAAACTAACGTATAGTATTTTGTTCGTACTGATCGATCGGTGTTACTTTCAAACCACATTCAATCATGGCCCACTCATTTGTAACCTTATCCATACGAGTTTTTCAACATAAACATTTTAAATACACCATTCCAACCGCATTTACTTTATTTTTGTGTTTCTCCTGACATACCCATGCTTCAGATCCATACAGCAAATTTGGTATTAACAAACTTTTATATGCTGTCATCTTAGTCTATACCATTTTTTACAATCATGCACATACTTCCAACCACTTTCCGCAATGCATTTACGCGTCTCTCAATTTCTACATCGATATTGCCATTCTTGTAAATAAATAAAACTTAACTTAAGACATTTGTTTACTTTATTTATTCTTAAGTAACTTGTATGTTTACTATTATATTGGCGCAGCTTAGCAACATCTTGGCGTTCTCTTGTTGATTGCTCTTATGAATTTATAGTAGGAACATACGTCTTTTTAGTAGTAAATTTCACATGCGTTTTATCGAGTTGCGATCCGGTGCGATAGCAATCAATGCCATTAAAGCCTACTTATTACACGTCGCAAAACCTTAAAATCTTTATATACTTCATGTTAAAAACCCACTTTAGTTTTTTGTTTCGAAAATTTGTGGTTAGTTCAAATGGCCAAGTTTGAAGGAGCAAAAATGTTGAATGATTGTTTAAATTGTAAAAAAATATATATGATAAGTAGCTTACAATGGAAATTTAAATCTGTAATTTGTAGTTCCAACAGGCGTCCTTGTATGTGCTTGTTCTAAATAGGCTATAAATCAATCAACTAAATGGTATGCATAAATCATATCCTAATAAATACTTGTTGAAACGCTTTTAAAGCATAAACAACACAAACATAACCTGAATGCAACAGTAAAGTAGTTCATACACGGTAAGTTTTATATGACAGATAGACCAAAACAGATCAATACTGACAATTCGATATGACATAAAAATACCGGTGCATGGTTAGTTTAGTATATCAGTTCGCTCTAAACAGCTCGATCTCAGAAAACTGACCAACCAAACTAACCGTATATGCAGCTTTGTTTGTTTATTCCAAAATGGCTAACCAAACTAACCATGGAGGGTTAAAATATTCATAAATAATAAGTACGTTTTGAGATTGCAGGTTCTGTTAAAACAACTAATTTTTAACATGGGCAGTGTAGGTGATCGTTTCACTAATATTTTAATTTTATATTTAATATAATATTTATAATTCGGAAATACACAGTCTATGTTTCACAAATCATTATATAGAGTGTTTCTTAAGTATGGTACATAACTTCGGAAGCGTATTCTACCGCTAAAATGAAGCTTTCTTTGCTATATGAACTATTACAACGCACGATTCCAATCGTGTCATCTTGATTGTCTCGTTCAAAAACAAGCGTATGTCGTCATTTTTAAAGTGAGTGACTTGTATTCACCTCATAAACAAACAATAGTCTAAAGGATTTATATCGCAACTGTGAACTCGTCTAGAATGAGGACCAGCGCATGCAATTGATAAATTACAAAAAGCATTGTCGATGTACCGATAACGAACATAACTAAAACGAGCTGCGGCACCATCGTGCACAAATTACAAATTACCTCTTATGAGCAGAGGCGCATCTTCTAAAAGACCATTTAGTTCTTCGGCTATGAAAATTACCATTTAGTAAAGGGGGTAAAATGTGTGGTCTAACAAGATTTAAACACATATAGTAAAAAAATGATTGCTCAAAGCAATTACACAGGGATATTCACACAAAAAATGTTCATTATGGAAATTAATAATTCAATAAATCAGTTAATTTAGGTTTAATGTTGTTATGTGCCATTAACCACCTACTAAAATTTTGCCTTAGCTGAAAATCGCGAGGCAGCAAAGCTCGTTGTACGTAGTATGGGTATAGGTATAAAACTTTCAAAAGTTCATAAGCAGTCTTTGGAATTACTTGAAGCAGTTGTGTATACTATCTGCCTGGTTTCTAGTTCTTCTAGCGCAGGCGTTGATAACATTGCAAATCTACCAGAAACATAATGCTTTAAACTACCAGGAGCATTATGCTTTAAACTACCGATTTCACTCAATCTGGCACATAGCTTCTTAAATGTTTTATCATATAAAGTTATTCTATTCGGATAACGTTGCTCTATTTTAACGGTAGAATACGATCCCAAAGAAGTAATGTACCGTACGTAGGAAACACAGGTTAAAACCTATAAATATGTATAATTTGTAATTTATTTCAAAATTAAGTTGTAACACAAATAACTGCGTTCCAAACCGATTCAGAAAAGACTCTGTAGTTTGGTGTATAATATACAACAAAATTAAAACTAAAATGTAAAAAGTTATATCATTGACTTTTTGTCGCCAGTTTAGTTGCTAACATAAATGCAGTGATTTTAATCTAATCACAAACCTCACAATGTATCTCAAGAATCTATTTTGACCTTAATGACACTAGCAAAGGTCAATTTCACACATGCGGAAGCAGCAATTAACCTAGCTAGTCGCTATGCGCGTTGACACGGAAAGAATTCAAAATCTTTAATCTTACTATAATGTGTTATTTAAAAAATAACAACAATAAGGAGTACTTAAAAATTGCACTATTGTTGTTAATTTTATTTCGAAGCAATACCCTCCATTGAAAATCCCGTATGTGTGAAAATAATTATTAAAAACGACCATCTCAACCCACATGATTTAATTGCCTTGATAATATAGTATTATTTTAATTGGTGAGAGTTTTTCATATAATTTTTTTAATTTTCATATGAAAAAGTTTACTCAATAAATATTTATATAGAAAAGAAAATTAAGAAATCTTGCATAATTAAAAACAACTTTTATCAGATCCACGGTTGACAAACAATTAAAATAAAGTGAGAGAGACCAAGTCATGTTAATTATAATAATTAAACAATGAATTATTGCACAGAAACGACAACCGTGAGTATTATTTTATTAAATAGAATAAATATTATATAATAATAAAAGTAAATAAATAAAACAAAAGTATTAGTGATGAACAAAAGTAACCCTTTTTTTTATTAATCAAGTTTGAATGAAAGAAGGAGGAAAACTACGAAAGGATTAGAGAAAAAAGTATTTACTAAAGTAAATGTGAACTTTTGCGGCTGTTAATAACGTGAACATGAATGTTTACGCACAGGAGTTATCCTTAACATTTTCAGTCCAAAATTATGTTATTCAAATTATTTAAATTCTCTTTGCGCTTTTCTCACCTAAATATATTCAAGTAAAAGAACAAAAGAAAATATCTTTATCAAATAAAGATATAAAATGCTATTGCGCAATAAAAATTAATTTAAAATACGTTAAGATGTCTGCAGAAAGATACAATAATTGACATTTCGAGAAATAATCGCTATTATAAAAAATAAATGCTGGCATGTTCGAAGAATTTACAATACGATTTCTTTAAATAAGATTTACACAATACATTATTTTTATTATTTAATAATTTTAAGTAATATATTTTAATTAAATCGCGCATATCTAGTTAAATATTCTGTTACTAGAGACTATGCTCTATGCTTCAATTAAAACATTAAAAGCTTTAATTACCTGAAAAAACATATTTATTATTAAATTGTAAAAGCTTTTACTTGTTGCATTATAATTTGTATAATATTTAAGAAGAATACAGATACACATTGATATAAAATAGGTTTTGAGTTCCCACTTCAAATTCCTATTTCATCCGCTTCGCCTCACCTCGCTCACAATGCACGTGCTTTATTACGTATTATTTATAATTAACTGCTGCATATAAAAGGGGTACTTAGAAATGCGTAAATTTTTTGTCAAAATATAACTAAAAAATAAATACAATTCAAAATGTGTGTTTGTTTAAATTTTATTATTGTTTATAAAATTACTTTTAATTCAATTAAGTTTATTTAATATGTCCAAAAATAACCATTATCTAAAAATCTAATACAATAAAATTGTAATAATAAATAATAAAATACAATAAAATCTAATACAATTAAAAATAAATAGAACATATTATATTTCTTTATAATACAAATATTTGATAAATAATCAACTACTTTTCTAATTCAACAATAAGTATTTTAATCGATTTCAATTTATCGGCTCGTTCAATCAATTTAGATTCTCTACCGTGTAATTGATTTCTAGAGAAAGTTTGCATTGCCGCAAATTAGATAGGAAGTTGTTATTCGGTATTCGGTAACATTATTATGTGAAGTTTCAGGACTCCCAAATAATAAGATAAATTTCGATTCGTGATTCGCAAATCTATTTAAAATGAAATGTTTGCAGAATTGAATAATAGACACTATCGTTGCTTGATACAAACGTAATAATGATGATTTAAAAAGCGAACAAACATTATAAAACCCATCATTTTTAATGATAGCGCAATATTCTTTATACATGATAGTCCTAGAAAAAATATATAAAACCGCTTAATTTGGAAACAAAAAAATGTAAAAATGTTAATTGCTTTTAATATATAAATAACCAGAGATTACACTTTAATTTATCAATTATTATCATCAGAATGTGAGTATCATTATACCCTCCAAAAGGTAAAGTAAAATCACTGCCAAAAATCTGTTACTAGCCCCCAATCTTAGAAAGAAATATCACAACTGTGAGTGAAATATTGCGGCCAGTGTTAACAGCTATGCCGATTTCGCAACGATCGCAAACATTGGAGTTTGCTCAGAAGTCAACTTGCAGAATTTTGCTTAAGTATTTAGGCCTACATCCTTACAAAGTCGATTGAAGTACAGAAGCCAAACGAGTATTGATTGCGTCGGGAAGTAAGTGATTCGGTCTTTGTGCACTTGGAAGATGATCTTGGTTTTGGAGAAAAAATCATCTTCCCAGGAGGCAGTTTTTTAAATGAATGGTTCCCTGTGTAGTGCTATTTATGGTAATGCGGCACCATTGGACTTCATTTCTTCAAATATTAACAAAGATCAATCAATTAATGGTGACCGCTATAAAGCCAATTTGAACACCTAAAACTTCAATTTATGGGGACATTTTAAAACATTAGTTTACAACAGGTCAGACACTAGAAGAATTAAGAAATCGAATAATTCAATGTTCTGCCATCCTTATGTAACACGCTGAATATTTTTTAAAAGGTTCGTAGATCGATGAAAAAGAACAGAAGCCTGCATACAATTGGCAGGTGAATACTTCCAACATTTGCTGTAAATGCGTATGTCAAAAAAGGTAGCTTGCTATTAGTGTTTATGTAAACAGTTTTCACTTAGAAATAAATTTAAGATTAAGAGTTAACAGCTACAATATTTAATTATTTTCTGCAAAATGGTAAGTTGTACAACAAAATAGCAAGACTTTTTTGTTTGTTAAATGGTACTTAAACTAATTATCGTACAACCAACTTACCGAGGCCTATGCAAGACGTTTTTGTGCAACAATAATAAAGGACAAAGCCAGAGCTAGTATTGTCTCTATTGGTTGACGATACAATATCTCGTGTTATGCGTCGATTTCTATCGTCAACCGAAAGGACGTTGTGGTTTGGGGCATTCCCTGGACTCAGATACAAAGTCATATTTGAATTCTAAGCACTTTTCCCAACGTGTTTATACCAAATTTTTGATATATACGCGTTTGAGACAATAATAATCAAACTTTAGGAGTTTTTGTCGATGGTTAGGGTTGCTATGTATTCATTAAAGCAAAAAACTTTTAATTCAAAGCGCATTTATGCCGGTAGAGGCCGTACAATCGGTTTTTGAAACCGACAAGTAATGGGCCCTCGGCAAAAACGAACCACAACAATAAACAAAACAGACCACTATCTACAGAGACAATTATAATAAATAAATAAAATAATTAATAAAAATATCTAATAATAAACATTCATAATAAAATTTCCGGGAGTGTTACGCAATTATTGATTGCAGATTATAACGTATAGTTTGTTAAAATATCATTACAACATTTGAACGACGTAAAATATTTGAAACTTCTTTTTAAATTTTATTGACTTTAGTTTACTATATGTGGGTTTATACAATCCTTTTAATCGCATAAAAAATATGTATACTGCACGAAGAAAAACAAAAAAATTAAAATTGTGATTGTACAGGAAACACACACAGTAGAAATAAAACTTTCAATTTTATTATAATTATAATTACTAAAATTTAAAATGTCAGTGTTTAGCATTACGTTTTATTTCTCCGCTTTTTCGGACTTACACTTCAATATAAAAGTTTTCACTTTAAGAATTATAAAAAATGGCATTTTATTGCATTTCTATCGTAAAAAAGTATTCAAATTACCATACAATACTTTTTGCATCTAATTAGTTTATTTCGCAAATTAGCTTGATTTGCATTAATATACATACAAAATGGGCTCTTTCAAATTCCGTAAAAAAATGTTGCTGCATATTTAAAAAAAATATCAATGGCAACGTAAAAAACTGAAGAAAAAACACGGAAATCGACGTATCCAAGCGATTTTGAAAATGTAAATAATTACAAATTTTACCAAATTTATACATCACTTTACGAACCTACATTGTATTTTTGGCGGTAGTAGTAATATTATTGATTGCATTTCATATACTTACTAAAATTTAAATACTAGAGTATATAATCTCATTTATGACTAAGTATATATTCACTCAACATTATTATATATTTTATAAAAAGAAACTTAAAAGCATCATAGTTGCAAAATATTACAGTTTTTCATTTAATGGATGCAGGTTAACAGAAACCAATACCAATACCTTTTTAAAATATTACTTATTTGATCGCATTTCGGTCGATAACTCCAGTGTCAGTTAACTGCAATATTTCACATTGTGGCTTGGAAGCATCCTCGTATATTCTCAAGAATATTATTTGTAAAGCTTCAACATAAACAATTATATTTTAAAAAGAGCAAAAATATCCCAGTACTTAGAAATGAAAACAGAAAAATAATGAAAAACCGATAACAAAACATTCTGCTAAACGAGTGAAGACAACATAATTTTTAAATTACGTTCCGTAAATTAAATATTATCCAAGCCATTTACAATCTTGCTCAATATATGTTTATAAAAAAATTATGCAAAACGATGAGTAATATTCCTGCAATTTCTCAATATAAAATTAATTAATTCTTCCTCCTACAAGTTTGATGAATTATTTATAGAATTTTAAATATTACAGTAGTAATAAATAATTCTGTTACTTCTGGTACGTTGAATATTTAATAGAATCGGAACGAATTCATTTATCATTTGAATTGGGGATGATGGCGCGGCACGTATAAGAAAGGTAGGCAAAGTTGGCTTAGATTCAATTAGAGAAATCGATAAGACCTGAAAATAGCGCGACCAACGAATCGGAAATGCATTAATTGGATCAAATATTCGCAATAGAAATTTCTTTATCGGTGCAAAACTCCACCGAGGGATTTTCACTAGAGAAGAGAACAGGAGATGAATAAATTAAACAGGGGTGACTTAAACGGCTCGAGTTTCAAATTAAAGTAAATCCTTAGATTTAACCTGACAATGGCAGAGGCAAGTATCAACTACTTTGCGATGTGCGCCTTCAACTATGCAATTTCGTTCGAATTGGCTCGAAGAATGGGAAAATCTCTTATTTCAATAAAAGTATTATGTTGGATCTACAAAGCTAATTGATTATCGGATAAATAAATTAAATATCATGGAAATATTATGCGATTCAACAAAAAATAAGCAAGAAATACTTTTTATGCTAGATAAAGTTTAGTTAAAGTGGGTTCGTGGTGGCATGATAGTCTGGTACTTACGTGGAACATCACTTAACTAACTAAATAGCAACCCTCTATAAACATTACACGTACTAAGGGTGAAAGTATTCATAAAATGTAATATACAACATAGATACTATAACTAAATGGAAACCGTCGATCAAATCAATCTTAGTAAAACGAAGCCTCGAGCTTATGATCCTAGCAAGCAGGAAGAAAAAGGTCGCGTGAAAAAAATATTTAAATCTGCCCCTCCACTTACTATATAATATATTCCTTGGTCAATTCGAATGCTATATAAGGGAGTCTAGCATGAATAAAAATGGTATTACATGTGTTCCATTTATATTCCATCTATATGTATCCGAAATTCGTCTCGCCCCCTTTGTATTACTTTTGCATAGAGCAACATAGTGCTACATAAATCTTTTTTTGTTGTCGTAAAAAAGTGGTCCAAATAGAATTTATTATAGTTACAGAGCATTATTGCCGCTTTTGTAGTATGCAAAAATAATTGAATTCAATTTACACATTTTAACGGCTAATCTATAGAACACTTAGGTAGAATTCGCCGCGGGCGCTGAAGAATTGCGCCTCTCTGTGTTATTAATAAAACATGTCTGTAAATTCGCATTTGCATAAAACTAACAGCTATTCGCGTTGTATTAATTAGTTCAGTAATAAAAGACAGCCTCACCTCTTTATACGTATAAATTTCATTTGTTATTGTGTATTAAAATCTTTTTAAAAAGTTCTAATGTTACAACGACATTATGCATTATCAATGTTAAAGTAACATACCGCAGTAGTAGATCACCAAACAAAATTTTGGTATAAATAATTCTATCTATTTCACATTTAATTTAAATAGTTCTTCAAGAATTGTTTCAGATTCCACATATCGACGAATTTATATTTTGCACGTTTTTATAGAAATATTTAACAATATTTGTAAGGTGAAGTGGGGCAAGAGCGGACTAGTTTTTTGTAACTTGACTTGATTCATGTATATCTTTAATTTGATGGTTAATAACTTAACCATATGGATGTTAACTGATACACGAGTATTTATTTCTTAATTAATATTGATCAAAACATGGAATTTACTTACATTTTTGCATTTTCAACGAAAACTGTAAAATATCTATACTACACATGATGGATACTTCGATGCTCGCACATAATAACATCACATAATATAAAAACAGCTCAATTATAATAATTGAGCGATTTTATAACAAGATAAAATTATAAATAAATAAAACTATTATTTACAAAAAAATATCAATTTCCACAAAAAAATGTAAAAAACTGTCGCAAACGAGGGATTTCCTATTAAATAATGATCTTAACTAATTTTTTTTTTAATCAAACTACTTGTCATTCTTCGCGAGCGTCGACATACTAAAACAGAAAGAAGAATAAATTAATTTAAAAACCAGCAGTGAAGAAATAAATTTGTTTTTGACCACTAAGGCTTTTTAATAATAATTCTATTTTTTGTTATGTATATTTATTTATTATTGCAGACCGGTTTCGATATATAATACCATTTGCAATGTCATGTTATTTTGATAATTTGAATAACTTTGTTTTCCCGCTAACCCATATATTTTATTTTATTATACTAAATATTTTTATTTTAATTCATTTTTACTACTGTATAAATTCGATTCTTTAAATGTCTTTTAATTTCTAAATCTTAAAGAAAAATTTAATTTTTATCCGAAATATTATGTAATATTTGTAAATGGCAAAATTAGATTTTAGTTCCCCACATTTCTTCGAAGAAGGAATAGAGGAACTTTGGTAATCATCGTCCTATTTTAACTTAAACATCTTAAAATGACCAAAACGTCGAGAAATGCAAAAACGGTGGGGGTAAGAAAATGTCCGGATTTTTTTTTAATGACAGGACAAAATAAATAGATGGCGCTACTGTAAACTAATAAAGTGAATTACTACACAGTTATTTAAATAGCACACTTCATTGTATTTACTGACAATACCGACTTTCCTAATAATTTTAATGTGTAAAGATCTATATAATATATTATCGCCCTGCGGCCTGTTTATTTGAGAATCATCAGCATCACCTGTGACGTCAGCATTACCGTCAGTGGTCTGAAGTCACATACAAATGTATATATTTATATGACGTTAGTGTGCGTGCAACGCTGTGAGTGAGTGAATTTAAAATAACCCTATATATATATATATATATATATATATATATTATATTTTATATATATATATATATATATATATACTCTCCTTGGGACCATTTTTCAATACTTTTGTTTTTAAAAGCTCTCATATGGTATCAGGTGGTATCTAATATTAAAATGTGTAAGGTGTCCAATATAAATTGCATTGCAGTCATTACACATTCATTTATAAATGCCAATTTATTTCAAATGTTGTTTCTTTTGCGTTTCATAATGTTGATTTTATATTCCTAAATGTTTTAAATTGAACAGTAATTGGAAGCGTTTTTTCTTTGTTTAATAATTAGACATTTTTTCCGAAAGGTATATTGCCAAAATACGTATAATATTTCTTATTATTTAGTTCTTTGTTTAAAAGAAAAACTTGGTTCGACCATAACTATAAGAAGAGTCAACTGACTTTAAACGGGTTGGTGTAGTACTGGTTCTGTGAATTTCTTAATATAAACCAGTAATTTTTAATACAATAGTCTGCGGCAGCACGCAACTACTGAAGATGGCGCAGGTGTTGAATAAGGTATTTATGCTATGATTGAACACAGCAAACAATTCTTAAAATCTGCTCCTTGCATTATAGAAGAAACCCGATCCAAATATCATCATTGGTTTATAATGGATATTATATATCCAGGTTATATTCATAATACAGCTCAACGAGTATGCAAAAGTATGACAAAACCGCACTGGTTTTGTCTCTGAGCATACTCTGGTATTATGCGTCCTTTTTTATCGTTCTTCAAAAATACCTTCCATAGGTATTATACAATATCAAAAAATAATAACTAATGTACATTGGTTTCGTTTGGCGAGAAATAATTGACTTGGCAAATTCACAACTTGGCTCATTTTAGTAAACAGAATTTTTATCATTCTTTTTACTAACCTAACTTTTGTTCCAGCGTTTTTTGTTGCGCTATGCTTTCAAATATAGTTTTAAAATATCAACTGAAGACATACTATTTTCAATAACAAAGTGTGTCTAACAAAAATGGATCCATCTGTTTTGTATTTTCTAAACAAAATTATAATTATAATAAAACGGGCACCAAAGACGAGTATGCATAGAGAAAAGGGGGTTTCTATTTTTTGTAATCATTTGATGATGAATTCCATAAACATTTCCATTTCTTTATTTCGTCGATAAATAACTCAACAATGAAATCTTCCATAGCACTAAAAAGTATCTTCAATCATCCTGGCAAACTGTCAAAGTACAATCTTTCAAGCTTGCAGCGATTTAGATCAATGCACCTTTAAAACACATGTGGCTACGCATATTGTGTTTTCTAGACATTAGAATTTGAAAATCTCGCATACTTCGATGTTTTGATGCACAAAACGCCAATGTGTGTAGATAACGCGGCGTTTGACCGACACGCGACAAAAAATGCGTGTGTGTTGGATACTGGAGCATTAATTAAAAAATGTAAGTGTGCTTAGAAAACACTGTAGAAGTCAAACCTTTGAGTGAATCGGATATTTGGAAAAGGAAACATATCAATTGCTGGTTATTTAAGAATTTTACTGTTAAACCAATTTTGAAATATACCTGCTTGATC
>JARJEC010023893.1:0-26998 GCA_030264575.1 Tachinus sp. AB-2021
TAGAAATTGTGTTGCTTCATCGCATTGTATCCTAATCATATGCACGGTTATAAACGCAATGATAAATTTACTTAATAAATATTTTAAGATTCTGCTGTCAGAGTAAATTTTAATGGTGATTACATCTATTTAAGAGAAAAGAACATGCATCTGTTTATTGGTAGTCCTATATTGGTAGTGATATGTTTTCATTAATACCAGCAAAATCTATAAATAACAAAAAATAGACATGCTTCTTTTTTGAAATAACTGATTCAATTATACAGTGACCACCAAAAAGTATGTACCATAAATTAAACTTTTTTATCATCCATTTCTCAAAGAAAAATCTTTAGAAAAAGCTGTGCATTTGTCCATAACAGTTTAGCTTTTTTCAAATATACAAAGTGTTTTCATATAATCGGAAAATTGCGTTTCTCAAAATTGTAAAAATCTGAAAAGTATAATATTTCTAAAATTACACAATTGTAGTGAGTTAGTAGTCTAATTGATCAATTCAAACACTACAAAAAATTTATTTTTTATTTTTTCTGTTATTTCTGTATGGCAGTAACATGCAAACTGAATCAAAAGAAATTTCTTCATTCAGTTAACTGTGTAAGGATAATTTATTTGTTTTGTAAAAGGTACCTTATAAAATTCAGAAAGTTAAATTTAAAATTTTACAAGCTATTAAAAGTGTTTTCAATAGCATTAAAATTAAACATTAAAGTTACGTTGACAAAAATTTTTTTTTTTTCAAAAAAGGTTAAGTATAGATCAATCGGTTTATTTGAAAGAAGTTAAATGCATATTGTTACATGTACATTTTTTTATAAAATTAAAATAATCTGAGAAATGCATAGTAAAAAAGTTATCCATTATGGTTGGTGGTTACTGTATTAAAATTTCCTTATGATTAAATTATAATACATAAACCTATGCAATGTCTTATAAAATTATCTATAAACTACATACCTCGATCAAAATGCCAACTTATTTCATCGCAATTATGATTTGGGCAAGCCATGGAATACATAGCAGATGTAATTGTATGTATAAATATTGTGGAAAATACAGCAATTGAGCACAATTTAATAAACAGTACATGTACGTTTAAATAATCATAATTTACTTTGAAGAAATTATGAACGTTATACTAAAAAAAATTAAGTTATATCATAATAGGAACACCCATTTTTAGAATACAAACCAATCTCACTATTCTGTTCAGTCGTAACAATATTGCGTAGGTCAACTTACTCTTAGTAAACGCTAATGCAATTAGTTCAATGGGTGTCAGGCCAAAAAGATCAATATAGAAGTTCGGAGATTTTATGTATCTAATAGACAAAAAAGATATTTTTTCTACAATTGCTTCAAAATAAAAAAACTAAAAAAAACTACTAATTGTTTAATATGTAAAAAACTCTGGTTTGTTTATATATAATTCTGCCCTACTTTAGTTAAAAGTATATCTTTTTAGGATCTCTACCATTTTTTTCTAGTTTCTTTGCCAAAAGCTACTAAATAGAACAAAATAGTACCATTTAGTATAACTAGCATATCTTTTAATAAACAATCATTTCTGAGTAAAGCTTCGATAATTGTTCATCCTAAGTTATTTCAACAAAATATTTTACAAACTTAATTCATGTTAAATTTCATTTTTCAAATCTGCCGCTATGGTTAGGTGTTTTGAGGGGTTCACGTGTCTGTATCACATGCCGTTATGACCTTGGAAGAGATGATTGAAATTCTACATTACAAATTGATTTTGGAATTGTAAAATCTTTTAGTTCCATATAAAGTCGCCTTGAGCAGCATCGTCGCAACGTTCAAAAATGAATGTTTAAATTTAGTAATCACCGGAAACGTCGCAGTGTCATTTTGACATAAACGCGTTTCAGTGTATGTTTTAGTATGTTTCAATTTTCAATTGTGTTGGATTTTGTGTATCAAGTACAAAATTTGTAGTACTGGGCTGGTTGTTGAGATATGGAGATGGAAGAGATCTCTACAGTTTAAACTATTATAATAATTTAATCAGGCCCCTTTTTGTTGCATGTTACGCGCGTTAAGAATATAACATTTTTTATGAACTGCGCATTTTATTGCACCATCCTTTCAATTTTGGCTTGAACAAAAATGGATTCATATGTTTTATATTTGCTATACAAAAATATATTTTTTACGGCAAAAGGGCACTTGCCTAAGTGCCCCATGCTTTAAGGAGCTCCCTAAACTAAGCAAGTTTCATTATTTAAATAAAATTTATCACTACCAACAAAATATAGAGGGCTCCCAAATATAATTTGCCTAGATGCCCCTACTGTCCTTAATTCGCCACAAATAATTTTTATAAGTAACTGTTTATATTTAATATTTTAACTAATAATTATTTCATATTTCAGATGTAATAACTACAGAAGTTTTTTTTCAAGGAGTTTCTCTATTACGCATTTAGGACTGGGCATGTATAATGTTTATTTTTTTGTATACAATGTATTTAGTTATGTGTAAATTTACAGTTAATATATTTATTTTAAAGTATTTCTATTTTATATTGCATAATATTAATATAATATTGATATTGTTTATGTACTAAAGAACTCTTACTAACTATTTTTTAATGTATGAAAACAATATCAATACAAAAATTAAAAATTAATAATTTAATAGGTTTTGAATATCCCGCCACTTTCTATTTTAGTTTCGTGGAATATCGCTTATAGCGCTCAGATACAGTTTGAGACGTGTATATGAAGTTGCCAGTGTATTTGTATATATTTGTCAATAATTGCAATTCTACATTACAAATTTATTTTTTTAGTTTTTTTCGGTCTACTAAACCGGGACAACTAGCAAAAACACTGAAATATAATGCTTAAATTTTATGAATATTGGTTGTCTGAGGGGTTTTTATGTCCTATAACAGTGTATAAAAAGCATTTTTACAATTAGTATATTACATTTATGAATTAAATTATAAGCACAAAGTTATCTACAATAATTTTGGTTTGCAATTTATAACCTTTAAGTGTAAGTAACGTTATTAATATTTCTTACATATTTTACTTATTATTTGATTCTTACGTTACAGTTTTTGCTCGTTTCAAAAAATAGTGTACAAACATTATGCGTGAAAAGGTTCTTGCGTTTGTACAAATAAGCAGGAAAATTAATTTCCCGCACTTAGTTTATAAATAACTATTGTAATTGTAAATATTATAATATGTTACTTAACATATTTCACAACATAGTTCAATTTGAAAATTGCAATTATTCAAAATTTAAGACATAATTTTTATCTTTACAAATTGCAAAATATTCTTATTGAATTCTGTCCCATGATTTTTTTTTTTGCTCTAAATTTAATGTCAATGTTTTGTTTATTTGATTTTAGTATTGAGTTGATTTCTAATGCCAACTATTTCACTAAGTTTTGTGTTAAAAATATCGAAAAAAGTAAGGTTTTCACAAAAAAAACTTTGGGATAAATGAATGCTAAACAAAAACTTTCAAGAAACAAGATGTAAACAAACTAAACTAATTCAAGACGTGGACATACACAAAAAGTAATAACAAGATTATTAAATAAAATGAGAAAACAGGAACGTCTCGTTACGGATTTTTTTGGCGGATTTTTTTATGTAATTATCTAAATATCTGTCATTTACATTAAAATGGATTTTCACAAAAACCACTTCTTGTGCACCAATGTTAAAAGTCACTGCAATAGATCAGGGAAGCTATGAAGCTAAATCCTATTACGGCGTCTCGAGAAATTTAAAAAAAAATTAGTTGCCTTAAAATATGTCATTCTGTAAATACTGGTGAATTTCATGGAAAAAGAAACAAGCAAACGTCGCTAAAATAATACAAAAAAAAAATAAAGAAAGAACCATTAGAAAAATGGCAAATTTAGTGGGAGAGAGTGGAAGCGGATGGACATACGATAATACCAATCCTGCAGCACGCGTGTTACAAAAAAACACAAAAAAGCATATCTTCCAGGTGCTATATCATATTAACTTTAACAAGTACCTAGAGCGACATGATGGTATCATTTGAGAAATTTTTTGAGATAATTCCCAGTAATAATTACGTGTAAAAAGTAGAGGTTTGGTAGAATAAAGTCTAAATAGTTGTTAGTTCAACACATAATAAACAAACTATAAGCTGGTTTTTCATACAATAATTTGAAATTTATATATTCAGTAGATTATTTACGCCCTGACCGTGCGTGGAGATATTAGACGAAGCGACGACGTTAAGGGCTAGTACACACCCGGTATTAAGCGTTGCGTTTAATGTGAACGCACATTAGCGCGTTAGTAGAGTACACACAAAGCGCTCATTATGAGCGTACGGTGAGCGTTTGTAGTAAGGCGTGCGCGGTTTAGTTCAAACATGATTTATTATAAAATTTAACTAGAATTGTACTAGTCTGCCATCTAATTCATTGTATTTTATTCTCTATTTTTGACCATATCAAGACTAGAATGTTTAAAAGGTTTTTAAATCCGTTTATATTAAATACTAGTTTACACAAAAGCACTATCATAAATATGTATAGAAGTATGATGGTGCATGTTTTTCAAAGCGGGCAACTAACGCGCGCTCTAACAAAAACCTTGACCGGTTCAACGCTTGTTCGACTTGTATAAAAGCACGCGTTCAAAAGCGTCTAGTGTGTACAGAGTCTAAGAGACGAGGCAAGAAAATTTAAACAAATAATTATTAAGTACTACCATACGTACATCGCACTGTATTTTACTTCCATCTAGTTTTAAACAAATAGATTCTCTTAACCTAATATATGTAATATGATTTTAATTTTATTGTTTAAACATTATTTATACGCGTGATTCTTTTAGACAACCTTCCAAAATGTTCCCAGCTTTTATTAAATAATTTACATTAGAAAATAATTACATTACCTGTTTTTAATCAATTTCCTGTTAGTAATAATTTCTCCCAAACTGCTAATATATGGAGTATTAAATAAAGCATAAATCTTTAAAATATGAAAGGCGTCAAAAACTAAGGATATTACAGAAATTGGGAAAGTCTTATCCATGAATGCAGCCTGGTACGTGACAACTATGTAAGAAGCAAATGAACTTAGCATCAGTAGACCATCCATAATCTTGCTCATCCTAAACTTCTCTAATCTTGTAAGTTTATTTCTATGAAATTTCACACATATTTTAGAAAATTATGCTACTAGATAATCAATTATTTGAAATCTCACCTTTGCTCTTTAATTCTCTTTTCGGTAACTCTAGTAAATTCATTTGATTTTTTGTCACTTTCCATGTATGACTAAATCAATTAAAAAATTGTGCATAAAATATGAATGTTAATTTATATTCAATTTTTATGAATGTAAGTTTTGTTTCGATTAAAATCAGGAAAATAAGTTATATTATTTGGTGACAATAGATACTTACAATGTTATTAATTAAATTGTGTTCTAATACTTTCAATATTTGGGGATATGTAGAGAGAATGTCATAAAAAGTATTTGTAGTAATTTTTAATGTATCGACAGTATTTATAGTTCTAGCAGAAATCATACTTCTAGAACATTCAATTTTATCTAAATTTCCAAAAATACTAAAATTATATAAAAATATTGTTGTATTGTTATTCTATTGCAAAATCTAGTTATACAGACTGACTAATTTCACTTTAGCACAATGCAAATAAAAAAAGGTTGATTATGTGTTCTATGTATTAAAGTGAAAACTATGCAATCTGTATGTAAGTAATAGAATACGTACGCTCCTCTGTGAAGTGTGGTAAGAATACTACCAGCTGGTCCAGTAATTAATACTTCACCTCTATTTATAATATAGACAGAATCAATTATATTGTTAAGTGAAATTATTTCATTATCTTCCAAGAAGAAATCTTCTATGATTGCTAGTCCAAGACTTTTGTATAAATAAATTTCTGCGTCTTTGAGAAAGGCAACGCTAGAAAGCGTTTCAAGATATATATTTAGAACACAATCACCTCTCAAATTTAGATGAAATGTGCTAAAAATGTCGTTTGCATTGGTGCCATGTGTTCTTTGCCATAAATACTCAAAGTGTCGAATACTCTTTCTGAAATTTTTTTTATAGTTCAATATTTTATTGCATACATATTAAAATATATGTTAATAATACTCAACTCTACTACTGATTGGGGCATTTTGTGTTCTTTGAAATAAATAAGGAGATCTCTCATATAGTTTTGGTATTTTGCCAAATTTTCATTCATAATAGCTTTAGTGTTTGATATTATTACTAATATATAAGTAAACCATAAATATCCTAAAATCCAATTCCGTACTTATAATTACAACACAGCATAAAAATGTCAAAGTTTAAATAAATCATATTAAACAATACCTGCTATTACAGCAATTGCAGTTGTCAAAACCTCAGTAGTTTTTACTACAAAGACATCTCCATAGCCCAATTGATTTGTCATTAGCGTTGTAAAGTATACTCCAAGAAGATATATCTTAAAAGGATGGGCGTATTTACCATATTCCATAGCTGTAGTATGAACTTTTTATTATTACTTTAACTGAAGGAAAAACTAAATCTGTATACTTAACTAATGTTTCTACTAAAAGTTTCAATAAGATTAATATTCTAAGATTCAATGTTACAAATATATATCCTCATCTGATATTTCAAGATGACAAAGATTACATGGTAGATAATATATCCATTGACAAATTGTAATGGGTTGGCTAGGTATAGTGCGTGCCAATGTTTTTAACTTCTATAAAAAAAAGTTAAGAACATTGGCATTGCATGTCAAATTGCGCAAGTTGACATAAATAAACTTGCGCGATTTGATATTCATACCAGTGAGTAAGTTTAAATTATAAAATATATTAGGTTGCATTTCTTTATTGTTTGCTAAAAACAAAAAAGTTCACCTCTAAGCCCAGAATTGCAAAAATCCACAAAAATTTCTTTGCGCGTCACAAGGCAAGGGTGATTTTTTATATCTCTGGTTGGATTTATATTTTCTTTTACTTTAAATATACAGAAAAAAAACTTAATAAATTTTGTATAAAACTATTTCAGGAGGTGGTATTTTCAATATTTTTATCTGCTTTTGTATAATAGTTGAAAATAAATAATAAAAGAAAATCTTAAAAAAAAAGTTGAAGGATCTACAATTTCCTGTAAGTTATATAAGGTGTGTCTCCAGATGGGGTATAAATAATCAAAAAAAAAATTAAAATTAAAATTAAAATAAATCTGTGGTCTTGTTTATAAACTTACTTTAAACCATCGTCTCCTATATAATGAAAAAATATAATTATACAGGAGACGATGACGACAACAAAAAATGTCAAAAGTTTTTAGGTAAAATATGATTTTTATACGATTTATCATAAAAGTTTATTTAGAAATAATACCTAGAATTTAAATTTATAACCTTACCATTTTTTATACAAAACGGAAAAACTTGATTTCTACAAAAATTGTTATTTATATAAAACTAGCTAAACCCGGCCAAGTGTGAGGTTTGTATGCTACTTTTTGGCCAACAAGTTTTATTAAATAAAGTTGTTGAAATATTTATGATGTATTTATGAAAAGATGATATTTGATGACTTGGCTCGGCTCGGCTCGGCTTGGCTCAGCTTGGCTCGGCTCACTCAATCACTCACTGACTCACTAACTCACTTATGTTGACGTTACATGAGGCGGGAAAGCTGACGTCAATTGCCAAATAAACCCCGGCCGCAGAGCGATAGAATAGATGTTTACAAATAGACATCAGAAAGATGTGAGTATGCTTGGAACAAACACCAGAAGTAAAATTTTTATTAGTATATAATTTTTTTAATGAAATTGCCATTAATTACTCATATTATATATTATTAAATATGTGTCAAATTAACGTACTAGACATTTATAACAAATATAAATGTATAATATTTTCTAAACATCGCTCACGATTCATTAATCCGATTTATATACATTAGTGGAGTTGTGTAACGTACAAATAATAGTTGTTTTGACAAATTCGATTTGAATGTAAAATAGATCCTAATGCACAATAGCTCCAGCTCAAGTTCCCTTTGCATTTTTGCATCTCCTTCTCTTAATTTCTAAAATTTTCCTAGAAAATTAAAGAAAAATTATTCAATCTATATCAAACTTTACTGGATTAAACGTTATGCTATGTTAAAGTTTTTCTGAAAATTTGATCAAAATTGGTTGAACGGTTTAGAAGCCTATTCAGAACATACATCCTCTTATTTATTATATATATATATATATAATAATTATTATAATAAAATAATAAATTAATAATAATAGATAATAATTAGATAAATACTAGGCATCTTGATGTGTATATTAAAAAAATCTAATATGGTGCAAAGTAAGATTGTACACAAGCAGTACACCCCATATTTAATTAATACCTATTATAAACTCCACCTGGGGACACACTATATGTAAAGAAATTGTGAAATGTGTATTTTGTGTATTATTATCTATCAAAAAATCTTTACCATCTTGAAATATCGAAAAGATGAGAGTATATGTTTCTAATACCGAATCTTGTACTATTAATTTTATACGATATTACTTGAATTAACTGCTTTAAATAAAATTGAAAGTTATTATTATGAATTATTTGTACATTTAATCAACCAACCGACAAAGTAATTTAGCATAAAAACGGTACTTACAAATTTGAGAGTTTACTTTGGTAAAAATCCACGAGTTGGGATATGGCTTCAAAGACATGTAACCAGATTGTGCTTCTTCGAAATCAGAACTGATGAGTATCATAAGAGCCGTTATTGCATTTAATGTAAGTATAGTTAACAGTAAATATTTGAAAACATGCCTGAAAAACGATAATTACATGCACAATGTATTAGTTTAATAATATTATCAAACTGTAATTTAATTATCAAATTATAAAAAAGCTTTCATAAAATAGTATTTTTAAATACAATTATTGGGTTAAAACATCTTTTTGTACATGCTGCTAAGATGCATTCTTTATACTAATAATCGTATTAATTCTACTTACACTACAATTGTTTCTCTCGTTAGAACATCTTTATTACATATGGCAAAGCCATTTGGTATCCTATATGCTTTAATCAATTTTATGAAAATTAAATAACACCCATTTTTTTTGTGTATGAAGAAATAATTAAGCATAGCAATAGGCAAAGATCCAATTAGATCTATAGCAAAACCATGGCTAAGATAATGCATTGCTGTTAATCTTGGATGAGTTACTAAAATTCCATCTTGATTGTAATAGCCGACATGCATTCTAATATAGCTAAAAAAATATTTGAAAGGAATTTTAGTACAAATCACATGTAACTGTACAATTTACATGTCAATCATATTCAATATATCCAAAGGTATAGTAAGTGCAATTCCATAAACACTTGGAAACATACATTCAAGTATAAATAAAATGGGATTGATTATGCAACTAAGAAATGCCACTACTGTATAGAAAATGACATAAAAGTAAATAAATTTCCCTGCAGGCATTATAGTTTTTCGTCTCAAAAAATATCTAAAATATAAAATAATATTAAGAAAAACATTAAAACATAATTGCTTGAGAATGAGGTATGTGCAAAAATTAGAACAAAAAAGGTACTGATTTTATTCTAACAATAACACAAATTTAAATTACAAACAAGTGAAGGTTACATTAAAACATTCATTTTGCATTTTCTTTAAGAAAAAAAATTTTCAAGATCAGATAGTAAAGCTAAACTATACAAAACATTGAAAAAAACATTGAATCAATTCTCGATATTATATAAGCAAATTCAAAACTTACTTGACTAAATTAAACCCACTCCAACCTCGTTGAAAGTCTAAATTCAAAGGATGTAGCTTTCCTTTGGGAAAAACAAAAAACGATTTTTGAAATTCCCAATCCTTTACTTCCTTATCTATAATTTCGATTGTATTCACAAACAATCTCTGTACAGGCTGTCAAAAATAAAAATAGTGTAATACATCAATTAGTATTAAACAACGAGACATACAAAACTATCTCTTGTTTTTTGAGACCAATCTTCAATGTTTTTTTTAAAACGATGATTTTGAGCAACAATCTTGTAGACATCAATTAACGATAATCTTAATAAACTCACGTTAGTTAAAGTTCTTGCAGTATATAAATTTGGTAAACCTGCAAAAGTTATTTAGTTTGTTTTCTATTATTACTACCTGTAGTACTTGTATTTGTTAGGTTCTACCCAACTGGCCTTTGACCTGAAGGTTCTTGTTACTACTACTACTATTATAATAATAATGAAATAAAAACTAAAGTAAATGAAACAAATGGCATTTGATTTGATGCAATGGATGTTGACAAATCAATAAAAGTTAGTTAAAATTTAGTATTCTGATTTCAAATTAATTAAATAAATTATAAACAAACTTACCTAAGAACATATCTATAACACAGAACGAGCTAGTAGGACCAATTATCTTTTCAACTCGTTTTGTTCCAGGTGAACTCAACTAAAAATATTTCAAGTATAAATAAACGATTCATAGAATTATTTAAAATAGTAGATATAAAGTGACTTAAAAATATAATGAATGCGAAAATATCACTAAAGGTATCTATTTTCATTGAAAATCGAAAAGAGTATAAGTATGTTGAGCGTCTAGTAGAACCACCAATTAACTCTTAAACCATCTAATGATTAGTTTAAAATTTAAAGGGTGTTTCTTTACCGAAATATGAACTGCTCTAAACTTTGACTATTCAAATTATATTATAAATTTGTACTTAGACGCTTTCTGCTCTAACCCCTTCATTTAGTTTTGTTCTAGAATAAAAAAATCTGTTACCTCACAAAATCCGTTTTCAATTATGTACATCTCTTTTGATTTTCCCCCAGCATATACGACGCATTCATTAGGAGGGTAAAGTTCATTAGTAATTTTTCCAGATAATTTCTTCAACATTGCTTTGTTAAACAACTAAAATAATTTCAATAATAAATGCCACACTTGTACTGCTCGGGTCATATGTGCCCATATATAGGTTCTGTCAATAAGTAAAGGTCATTTCAAATAAATTATTATGAAACATTACATAATACTATTCCTTGGATTAATATAAAGTAAATAATGGCAATAAAAATGTTACATGTTATTAATTTATGTCTGCAACCAAAAAAGTGTACACGTTTTACGATAGCAGTCAAAGTTTAATTAAATAATTTATTTTAATCTATTATGTATTAATATCTGGCCATACCTCTTGCGATAAAAGCTATCCAAGTTAGAAAGATGTAAATAAATTGTCATAAGTTATTTCTTTTTTGCAAATATTCAGCTACATCATCAACAATTTAATAAAATATGATTTTAAAACATAATTAATATTATTTAACCGTATTAGTTGAGGAAACATTTAACTTCGGATCAAATTGACCCGAACGTAATGATTGTAATTATTAATATTGCAAGAAAACTAAAATAAACAGTTAAACTATTTTTATTGTAAAATGTAGTAAATTATAAATAAATAATTCTCTTAAAAGCACAGGAGTTTATAAAAAAAATTAACAAAAACACGGCACTTTATTATTGCGTTTGGGTCATATAGACCCAATAGGTGCATGAAGGTTCTACGGTTTCATATTATCTTTTAAAAACGTAAAAAAAAATACTTGTAAAACACTGTAGTTGTTTATATCAAATCTTGAACTCATAAAGCCACCATGCTATACACAAAAAGTAGTAACTGTGTCATTTTTTATCCTACAACTGCTTATTTTTTATTAATAACAAGATAGATGTCTAAATAATATTATAATTAAATAAACAGTCACTTAATATTTATCAAATTTTTACCTTAAATAGTGGAATGGATTTTATCAAATGCACATATTTGTCTCTATTCAATTTCTCATAATAATCCAATGGAAGATCATGCATCAGTTGTCTGACTTGAATTCCTTGAGTCAAGTCCCATTGTGTTTCAAGAAACATGTTCATTCTATAGATATTATTTCTAGGCATATTTTTTGATACCATGTACTTTCTAACAGTCGATACCTCGAGCAAAAATTCAGCCCTAAAATAAATAAATATAATTTTACATGTTATTCTTTAGAATTTAGATTAAATATATATATTTTATTTTATTTTAAATATATTTGCAGTTATTACGTATAAGTTTAAATTAAAGAATTCCTTAATATTTTATTGTACTAAACTATATAATTGTCTAAATGTTTAGTGTATTTTTTAAGTAATATAATTAATGAAGATGGTCACAACAAGCGCCATCCATTTATAGAAAGTTTCACTGATATATATTTAAATATGTTGCGTTGGCGATGCAGATTTCAATTCAGGAATTGCATTTTTACATTTCGAATTAAACTTTAATTAAATAATTATCAGTTACTTAAAAAATCATTAAAGACAAAGCTTAAACAGTTTGAAGAAGACAAAATAAAGCCAAATAAATAAAATAAGTATTCAAACGCCCATTTAACTATGAGTATAACAGCGGTTCTCAAACTATTTCCTGCGTGGATATTCTTTTACAAATAATTCGATAACCCGCAAGCCCTTTTAATGAAAACAGTGCTTTTAAAACAATTAGATTAGTATATTCAGAAAATGTGAGATGTTAAGTTGCTATTAAATTTAAATCACAATTTTAATGGGACCAATGCATATGCTTTACTTTGGCTAATGTAACTCTTATGTCATTTGCCAAGTATATGCTATTCCAAAATTTTGTCTTGAGAGTCAGTAGTTTAGAAAAAGCCATCTCACACTCATAAGTGGTTGCGAATGGAATTAACACTCTTATAAAACCGTGCAATTTCAATCCAAAAATGACTACAACAACTTTCACGGAACACATATTTTGCAGCCCTATCTATGATCAAATTAATATACTTTTCCTGAATTAAAATATCCACCAAAGGCTGATGGTATTTGTCAAATTCTCTTTGATAAGGAAAATAGTAAAAAATATCTTTGCTAAGAACAAATACATACTATTTTATTTCAAGAATTTTCATCAATATATATGGTTAAATGTAGAAATAAGGCAAAATTTGTACTCTCTAAGTTTACAATCCATACTTCGAGCTTCAATTTGAAAGCTGTCAATTTTTCGTAACAATAAGGCCATTCACACGGACACTTCTTCCGACAGTTTGCACGTATGCAACTTTAATCAGGCTGCGTGTTTCAAGTTGCCTAGCTCCGCCCATCTAACTAATCAAAACGCTTTCAATCACCCGGCATGTCGACGCGCCATTCCAACACGGAGCTTTTGGAGTGTCCGTGTAAATTAGCCAAATATGACCATTCACACGCGCACTTTTTCCAACTGAATCCTTTGGCACATTGTAACTTGTTTGTACAAGTTTTAATGAATCATCGCTAGTAAGTATAAATTACAAAATTTATGTATAGAAAAAATTACAGAAACCTTAACAATTTACACAAGTTTTATTAAAAAAATTAAAGTTAATAATGTTTATGATCCCCTGGAACAGTTAAAAAAGCTTGACATCCTACTGGCATGGATTGAATCAAACTGTCAAACAATTCTTGTGGAATCATATCCCATTCTTCTCTTAGAACAATTTAAAGTTCCGGAATTGTACGAGGTGGTAAATTTCGAACAGCAACACGTCTTCCTAATGCGTCCCTGGCATGTTCAATCGGATTGGCACTATGGGAATAAGCTGGCAGTCATTCTGTCGATTCCCATTTCATCCAACTAATTGTTTACGATATTTGCTCTATGTGGACGTGCATTATCATCCATAAATATAAACAAATTTCCCACTGCTGCTGCGTACGGAAGAACAATGGGTTCAAGAATCTCATTTAGATACCTTTGGGCAGTAAGAAGCCATTCTGAACAAAATAAAGATCTGTATGGCAGTCAGTACTTATCCCGGCCCATACCGTCAAATCGCCACCTTCATATTGTGGGTTTCTCTGACAAATTGTGGATTATTTCATGTTCACGTTCACGCTAAATTAAAGGACGCCTATTCTCTGGTTGCAAAGTGAATCTTGACTCGCAACTAAACAATACTCGCCCCATTTATTATAGTCCCAATGCATATGCTCTGCTGCCCACAATCTACGGGCTAGTTTATGATCTGCAGTAAGTGAAACACAAACCAATGGTCTTCGGGTATATAGACTCATGACATGAAGACTTATTGAGATCCTATTGTTTGTGTTGATACCAACCTTACTCACTTCGGAGCTGTGATGCATTAAGTGTGCGATTTCTTCGTTGAACACCTTCAGTTTAATCGTTATAATTCCAAAGTCGAGAAATTACAATTTGATTCACTGCAAACACTTGGGCAACAGTTTGCAGAGTTCATCCACACTCCACTTAAACTACAGCTCTCCAAGCTTCTAATTAAAAATTACCACTATTAATCTAAAGAAAGTGAAAAATGTAACTGTGACCGAGAATACGTTGGCGCGAGCTTTTACTCCCTTCAACAATGATCGCATTAAAGCTTGCTCAAACAAGTTCAAACACGGCAAAACATGACTTGCTTATAAATGTTGCATATAAACTATAAAAAATATTAGATAAGATAATATTCCAACTGGCTGTTTTCTTATTAACGTTTTCATAAAACATCCCCCAAATGTTTTGAGCAGTGTATTTTCTTTGCAGAGCCCAATTAATAAAATGCACAGATTTAAGTATGTCCATAAAAAATGAAAGGGATAACGAAAATTTTGCGCGCGTGTTTGGTTTGGTATCTTTCAAAAAGTGCTGAATTTCTTTATGTAGTATAAAAATTCTCTTTAAAATTTAAAAAGCTACCTGACGTGTTAGTACAACAACTGTGTTTCACATTTACAATCGCTTTCTTTGCATAACAAAAGAGTTAAGTGAATTTGATTTAATAATTAAGGCAGTATACTTCACTGCTGTAATGCTGTAATCATATGATTGAGAATATACAAACACATATCAAGGACAACAAAAGCAAAGTAAAAAATAAAGTAATTTCAAAGCCACGCTGGAGTCAAAATAAACAAACACATGTAAACAAAACCGCGTGATCAACATAAGCAAGTGATTTGTCGTTAACATCAAGGTTGGATACTTAACCCACCCTCATTATCGTATCCCCTAGCCTAGGACCTAATCCTGTAATTGTGTTCAAGCTGTGTACGTGAACAATGCCTGTATTTTTATTCCTGTGTGGTTTTGAATTTACTATAAACGTAGTTGTAGCATCGCGCGAGAAAGAGTGTCAAATCCTCACTTATATAATACAAAAAAAGATGCGTTTGTTTTTTGCAGTCCCACCAAAACCCTAAAGAATTGCGAACCCCAGTTTTCGAACTGCTAAACCATAATAAAAATAAAAGTGGAATAGAAGGTTTTATAGCTCCAAACGTCAAATAAATCAAATTAACTATTTTTTTATTAGAAACATCTAAAAGCCGTATAATAAATAATTACTTAAGTGAAACATTACCTAATCGTTTGTGCAAGGGTCAACGTTGCAGAATAATCAGCTAGTAAATAAGTGTACAAAAATATAAAGATAGCGCAAAAAACGCCAATAACAGCAATTTCTGTGCTATTTAAAATAAAATATCTTCCACCAGTTCCTGTTAATATGAGAAGCCCGTAGAGCATTGCTACCATCAGAATATCTATATCCGTATCATCCTTTACATTAATATTTGGATTCATATTTCTTTGAAATGACATTACCCACGAATCGTTTGCACACGGTCTACAAAATAAAAATTATATTTAATTAAATTAAAAATAGTGCAATAATCAAACCCACAACCTCGATTATGTTAGTTGTTCGGCGCCAGACTACCAATTGAGTTAGCTATGTATCAGTTTATTAGTATGTTATTTAGCTTTGTAAGGTTATGGGTTTAATCCCTGCGCCATGATAAAAATTTTATTCTTAATTTCATTTTGGAATATAGTTAAAATATTAATTATAATTAAATATATTTTAATAAAGCGAAAAATTAAAATTACCTTTCTGGGCAGGATATTTTGTAATACATAATTCCTTGCAAGTACGATAAATATAGTAAATATACTACGTAAAGCATAATTTTAACAACATTAGAACCAAATTTAAAACTTCTCGACAAAGACATTATAAAAATTAAAATCTGTAATAAGTTTATATTAGATAAATGTATAAACATAATATATTTTTGTTTGTTTATACCCTGATCAATTTTAACATGTGATTACATTCCATTAAACGGTTTAAGAAACCTTTCGATCCAGTTATAAAAAACAACTCAAATGGGAAAACGCTAAGAACGTCAATTAAAAAATTAATTTGTGTACATCTTTTGGAAACTATTTCCTTAACAGACTCAACAACATCTATAAGTAATGTTTAAAAATTAAATTATTGCTATCATGAATAAAAACCATTGCATGATGGCCTTGTATGACACAATCTTTCTAATTTCTTCTTCCTGTCAAATTCCCGACCTCTCTCTTGAAGAAACCGAACTCTCCGACTGCTTACTCCAGACAGTATAGCTAGAGCAGACTATGTTACCGGTATGTTGAATAAAAACATAAATAATATGTATATGTATTTTATTGCGCATCTTTATCACAGCAAAACAGCGCATAGTAGGCAATACAGCCGGCTGCTCTGACTTTATCGACTAGCAACTAGCAAGTAATGCATCTCGTTGTTGACCTACTATATGTATATAGTGTGCAAAACGTGAGAAAGAGGCGTACGTTAACAAAGCATTGTTTATTTATAAATCGTCACTCTATACTACACAAACTGAAAAATTTCAAGTTTTCAAATTAAAATATTCCAGATAGAAACTGGAAACACTTCTTTGCACTGATTGACCGTTTCTACAATTCAAAAATTTAATATGAATACAACCAAATGCTATAATTCCGGATGGCATATCCAAAATTAAAAAATGAAAAATTATATGTAATGAAAATGAAGTATGAAGAACAAAAATAAAAAAAGCTTTTCTCTTTAAACGTACTATTCTATAGATTCTGGATAAAGCAACATTATGTTAAAAATACCACCACATAATGGTAAAAACTACTTCGAACTAAGATGTTGGCATACTTGGTGTGTATATCATATATCAACACTATTTTTCAAACGCACACCAGCCATTACACTGTTGATGTTGGAAAGAATTCAAATGACTTAGAAAATACAAGATGTTCCTAAAAAGATCATTAATAAAAAGAGTTATTACAAATTAAATATCAATTTTTTTTTTGTTTTTTAACTTATTACAATTTATTCATTTATTTAGAAAGATTGTCCACATCTCACAAACCTTTCAAATTTATAAAAAAAACTCCCCCATGTTCAAAGGTTTTTAAACTTATTTAAGAACTAGTTTAATTTACTTACTTAGATGTTGATCTTCAATTCCGGTAAATAGCTGTAGAATAATATCAGCAATAAAGAACACATATCCCATTGGTCTTAGAATTGCTAGATAAAACGTCGGAGGTGTAGTCAAATAAAATAAAACATATGGATATATGAATACTACTGCCACTGAATATATAAATATTAGTATTTCCCAAATAAATACAAGCTGGGAATTTTTATATAAAACCCAAGGCCATGTGCTGGTTACAAATATCTTGTCATTGTGTTGAACCAACACTTCAGTCTGTAAAAAGGTGTTTATTTTTTCATTATACTAAAAATACATTTAAAACTTACTTTGCTGATTACATACATATCCGTGACATCGCTCAGTTCAATAAGGTGACTAGGTCTAAATGAAACAGTCGAAAAGCCTCGCTTCAACACCTGTTTGATCAGTTTTAGTGTCTTGTCTGTTTTCTTTTTCCTGGTTTATTATTTTGACATTAAAATTATTTTAGATATTATAAAACATACTTACGAAACTAACGCACTTTGTACTTTCTTCGCATAATGTGCCTTAGCATATTCTAATTTGTACTAAAACAATTAAAAATAAAGTATTACATGAATATCAATGCAACTTTCATCTAGCAATAGATGGAGCTAGCGGTATTCTTTATAAAATAAAAATATGTTAAATACAATAAATAAAAATCAATAAAATATTTTAAGTTTATTAAATACTTGCGTTCTAATGGACCAGTTTGTCAGTATGGACTTCACTGGATGTTTATTATAATTTCTTAGAAGATAAAATTTTTTGAAACATATTAAAAAAACATCTAGATGTCATAATAAAATGTATGGCTGGAGTTCTAAGTACACTTACATTCATTATCCCTAACATTTTGCCCGACTGTTTTAGCTTGTGAAACTGTCTGATGCATCTCCACAATGAGTGTTTCTCTAGGACGTGAATCTTGCAATAAGTAGAAGCAATTATCTGTACATATTAAAAATTAAATATAATGTATCATTCACATACAGATGCAGTTGCGGCGCAATTGTATGGTAGTGTAGAATGCTTGCCTTATGTAAACAGACGTAAACTATCACATTCACATTAGTGTAGTTTTATTCAAGTGTTGAAACTAGAGGTTCATCTTTTACACTACACTACAATCAATGCAACGACCAAGATACGGCAAATACGATACTAGTGTTGATAGCATAAGGACACTAGTGTTGATAGCATAAAAATTCTGTTATTCATTAAAAATGGGCAGTAGATTTTATTCAATTTCACAATAAGTTTGCAGAAATTTTATGAGTGCGTTCAAGGAAGTGCTGTGCATGGTGATATATTATATATTTTAATTGGAAATGACTAGCGGTTATGCTATGACAAAATCAGTAGATGTGTTTTTACTATACTGCAATACCACACACTTTATCTCTATGTGAATGATAAAATTTTATTACTAACTGTACTACATCGCTACACTGCAACTACATTTGGTTCAAAAACTATATAGTAAATTAAACAAAAATGATATGCTGCACTTAATAAAAAAAATATAAACATACATGAGCTGTGCGTGGGTAGGACAAAATTAAACTGCTATCCCCAATACAAGTGCCATATCCAAATATAATTATAGGACTCTCGATATCATCAGGGGCTACCACCTGTACAATTCCTTGCGCTAAAAACATTAACCTATGTTGTATTTTATCCTGTCTTGCAATGATATCTCCTTGATTAATGTAAATTGTATACATTTCTTGAGCCAGTGCTCTTTTCAATCCACAATGAGCATATCTCAGAATATGTGACTATAATAGAATGTGTATTAGTCATATTGTTATTGTTAGCTACATCATTACCTGATTCAATGCAAAAAAGTATTTATCATAAACAACGTCTCTATAAATGCATCGAGGTAAAATGGAAGTCAGAGAACAATCTAGTATACCTAATTCTTTACTCCAAAAATTCATATACCAAACAGTAATATCATTTCGAAGCTTTTCAGAAATAGTTGACAATTTCTAAAAATTTTATATTTTAAGAAACAATATTAAGTTTTATATAATATACATTTAACAAACCAGTTGATGATTGATAATTAAATTTAAATGTGATTTAAATTTAGATCTACGTTTGTTGATTTCAATTTGAACTGCTGTGAAAGTACCCAAAAAAACACCACTCATCAAACATAGATTGAACAACATTACAAACATTACAAATAAGCCCTCAAGATATTGATCACGTGCTGCTCCACAAAAACTAGATATATATATATATTTAATTTTTAGTATAAACATGTTAAACATTTAGTAAAAAGTATTTACCCAATATTTGTTGTTGTGCCTAATGACCAATAGATTGACAATGCATAGATGCCTGCGGGGAATAGCATACTTTTTTTGCCAAAACCTTGTTGGCATTCCTAAATAAAGTACATAATTAAATAAATTAAATTAGTGCAATTCTACTTACAAAGCATCCTATAATGCTCCAAATACATGCAAATGTGTGAATCATAATGACAAGCAAAAAAGTATACTTTGCCAATACGTATCTAATACTTTGCCGAAGAGGGCTACTAGTTATGTCTACTAAATATTAAAATAAATCAATTAAAATATTACTCAATAAACAACAAACGTTTTTTCAATTTAAATACCAAAATATGTTCCTGCTCTGTACAATCTATAAACTATCAATCCAAAAATAATTTTCCACAAAATATATTTTATGTCGGTGTGTTTAGCAATTGCGCAATAACATGTTATTGGAATACCAATCATAGAAAGCCAATCTAAGCAAACTAAAACTGAAAGTTAAATGTTAGTAATATTACAGATATAAATCGATTTTATAATATTACTAATTGATCTTGGTTTAAATCGTTTTAATTTCTGCACTTTTTTCTTCATAAAATGCATAGAGCTAGAAATTATATCAATCAAATTTATTACTTCAAATATCATATACACGAGAGTAATCAAAGGTGCGTTCAGCAATACACCGTAGTTGAAATGCTCCTAAATAGGAATTTTGATTGATTATTGAGAAAGATAAAAATTCAAATATTTATACCTTATAAGAAACTATTAAAAACATTCCAGTAACTGCACAAGCAATTGTTCCTAACCACATTATGTTAAACGATAGAAATATGAATGCAGTTCCTACATCATCAGAGAGATGCACCGTTTCGTACGATTTCTATGAACATAGTTAAATGTTATTATAAATATTTATACATGACCGTGCAACAGGCATTGACAAATCATTATGCTAGAGTAAATAATACTAACAATAGTTTTAAAATAAGCCAAGTGAGAAGTTATATATAGGCAAATAAAATTAGTCCCAATTTATTTTTATTCACCACATTCACTTTTCTTTTTATTTTTATATCTTTTTTTGTCCTTTTTTCTGACCTTCTCCTGGACTAACTCGTTCCACGTCATATCGATCTTGTCCCTTGATTCCGGTTGCTCGGTATGGACCTAAAAAATGCCTTTTTACTTTACCCATATTGGCGAATTGAGTTCGTATTGTGGCGATTAAATCACCAGTTTGGTAAACTCTGGCCGAATTTCTACATTTATTGTAAATTTTTCGGTTTTCGTCAAGTACTTTAGCTCTTTAGTTGCTCTTCATCCGTCTTCTAGTTCTTCTATGAAAGTTTGACGGTACTCTTTTTGTATCAGTTCTTCCAAGCCAAGGTCACTGGAATGACGCATATGCACTGCAAACATCAGCTTAAACGGTATTGATGTTCCTTTCGTGAGTTGTGTTCAGTGCCCATTGGACGTTTTCTACGAATATGTACCATCTCGACTCATCTTCGAATAAAACTTTCGTAAGGATTGGGATTATGGTTATGTTATTTCTTTCCATATGACCGTTTGCGCCGGCGACTCTCGTAGTGATGTGGATCAGATTTTCTCGGTTCTACAGTAGTCTTCAAAGGCTGTACCCGTGAAAGCGGTCCCTCTGTCGGCTATGATGCGCTTCGTATTTCCGAATGTATGTTTTTGTATCTCCAGCTTAGTAATGGCTTCCTGTCTTGTCACCGTTTTGGTTGGGTACAATGAATTTGCTAAATCCATCAACAACTACAAAAAGATACTTGTATTCGTTGCCTGTAGCTGCGATTGGGCCAAGGTGATCAATATAGTAGGTGGTAAGTGGTAACTTATCTTGCTGATGGCGTCCAAGAATCCATCAGCTCTTCCCGTCTTCTTTTCAGACAGGATGCATGGGATGCAGTTTCTCTCGCATTCTTCAATCCTCTGTTGTATTCCATGAAACCAAAAATTTTTGAAAACGTAATCCCTGGGTCTTCTTGGCGGGAAAGTGGCAATTCTCTTCATGAAACCTCTTTACAATTTCAGCTCGCATTAGCTCTGGGACAATCAGCAATGTTCTACCGTCATATTCTCGAAAGAGCAGATGCATTCAACACGTAATCTTTGTCGGTCTGACCAGCAGATAGAAGTTTTCTAAGGACTCAAAGATATTCATCTCGCGACTGGGCAGACTCGACTGCCACGATCAATTCGTTCTTTACGACTAACATTGCGCTGTTTCGGGATAGAGTATCGGCATGTTTCATCCGAGTGCCAGATCGGTGTTCGATGGAATAAGTTCACCGGAATCATTATTTTGTGCAACCGGTTGATCTCGTTTCTCAGCTCAGATTACTGCCGAGACCCAGATCTAGTACGGGTGTTTCGCACCCGATGTTTAATATATGTGCTTTATCATCGGGAAGGTCGTGCTCTTTATTCATCACTATTATTCCACTTGCATGCATTTTAATAACAATCTTCAAAAATTCTTGGCCGTTGACCATAGGAATCTTCAAAGCATTGTTGGGTACCACGTAGACCTTATCACGACATTATCGATTTCGATGTCGACTTGAAAATTACCCAATGAGTCGATTTTGCTACTTCCAATGCCAGTTAAGGTTATCCTATCATTCTATAGACATATGGATCCTGACGCCAGAAAGACATCTTGTTTAACTAGATTGACGTCACTTCCGGTATAAAAAAACGCAGGTATGTGCTTGCCTCTTATGTTAACATCTTTGACAGCATGGTTCTTCTCGTGGTTGATCAGCATGGTGCTCTTAGGATTGTTGGCTTTGTTAAGACATACTCCTGCCTTGTTTCCAAACACGTTACGGCTAAAGCATTTCAAATCTCGTTCTTTAGATGGGCAATCTTTGGACACATTACCTTTGTTTCCGCAAACATAACAGCAAACTTAATTGCCCTCATCTTTCGTGGTTGGAAGTTTTTTGCCACTCGCCGTTTTCACTTTTCGTTTATCTTTTAAGTTTGTTTCGGTGGTACTTTTTTGGTGCATCGTTTCATAGAGTTTGATTTTTCAATTGAACTCCTGGAAGTCGTTGACTCCGTATAAAATCATTTAATTTGCGTAATCATCTGGAATTCCGTCAAATATGTATTGAATGGTGATTTTTGCTTCAATACATGCTCTGCTAGCTATTTCGCGCATGGTCAGGGTGTATTCTTGTAATGTTTCCTCTTCCTTCTTAGTTGCTCATAAGTGTTTTATGTACCACTGCGCCGCTAACTTTTTCTTCGAATTCCCACTTCAGCAGGGCCTTCAATCGGTACCAGGTAGTTACACCCTTCTCGAACTGAACTAAAAGCTTTGTAAGCCCGCCTAGAAGTTTTTTTGACATAGATCACTTTCTAGAAGTCGTTCCAATTTGCAAGTTTAGCTAATTCTTCAAACTCATCAATCAATTTCCTTATAGGAAATCCTTACCGTTAATCGACTTATTGAATCTTCTATGTCTCTAAAAGCGTAAGAACAGACTGCGAAACGGTTCCTCATAGCACCGTAATTCCTTGCAAGGTCGTCTTTGTCATCATTGTCGGCATCTTTAGCTCTTCTTTTCGTCTTTGATTTTGTCTTATTGGCGTCGTTCATCATATCGTCTTCTGACCCATTCGGTTTGCTTCTGTCATTATTTTGAGATTCTTCATCACTTTCTTCTTCTATGTCGTCTTGCCTTGTTCTTCGACTTCGCTTTTGTTATTACATAGAAATGTTAATATCCTTTGTCGAACGTCGTCTTCGGTCCCGTCGTATTGGATGTTAAGTACAAGACACACCGACACTAAATCTACGTATGACAGTTTTGTTTTTATATCATTTAATTTGAATTCGTTTCGTACGCAAATCTTTGGAATTCTCTCAATGTCTTACCATTGAGTCGTTGGGATGGATCATCGCATATTATTGTGAATAATACCTTTAATGTTTTTGATCTCCTGATTTAACCTTTTGATCCAGGTTGAGCCCCCAAGTTATTGGATTTATGTATATTACGGCAAATAAAATTAGTCCCACTCTATTTTTATTCACCACATTTACTTTTTTAATATCTTTTTTCAAATTCATGTATTAACACTTTTATTTACAATGTTTTTCTTTTTGTCTTTGTTATCGTTACGCGTCGCAGGACTCCCGTGGTTCAAGGGCATCTCGTACCATTTATATTACTCAAGTATACATATATATTGAGTTTAACTATAACAATTCGAAAGACAAATAAATTTGTATATTACTACAACATAATTCCTATTGAGCTGCATATAGAAAACTAAAAGATATGTAATATTTAATATGGCCACAGCACATGTCCGAAGTATTCAATCTTTCTTTTTTTGATGGTGTTCAGGATTTCAGAGGTTTTGTTTAGGCGTAGAGTTGCAAACCTTATCCATCCAAGAAACTCTCAAGATTTTCCTGTAACACAATATCTCGAAAGCCTCCAGACGTTTCATTTCGTCGTTGTTGTATAATCACCAGTTTTTAATAATCTAATAATATTGTTTGATACATTTCCAAGCATCGGTATCTTTTTGTATATTAAATTTCTATTGTTTTCTAATTATTCTAAATTGTTATTTAATTTTAAAACGATTTTATTTCAGAAATTATATGGATTATTTAAAAATAATTGCATCAATTTGTTAAATTTAATGTTTATATATATATATAAACTGGGATAACTCATTTTAATAATTCTTTGTATTAGATATTAATAATATTGTTTAATTGTTGTCTAAACGGGGGATTAGAATTAAAAAAATATGTATCTTTCCAAAAATGTTGGTTTATGAAACCATTTGAAAATTATGGTATTGCCATAATATTTTATAATTAATGTCTGTATAAATAGTATTTTCTATTTCTAAAATAAACTGTTATTTAACATTATAACTATTAAATCAATAAATCATACTTTATTACTTGAACATGCACAGATAATATCAACGTAATTTTTAATAAATGATAATTTAAAAGGAATGGTAATATTATTATAACAATTTGCTACAAAATTGAACTTAAAGGACTGCCCAATAGTGTACACAAAACTTTTTTTATATTTTTTATGAAATATAAAATAACAATTAGTGTTTACAAATTTAATTATAAGACGAAACGTTTATTTATCGATTAAACAAAATTCAGAAAAAAGTATTCCATTTTTTTCTATTTCATTTCAAACCAATTCTACAAAAATATTTTTAAATGTAGAAGTTATAACTTGTAATGCAAATAAAATAAATATAACTAAAATAAAAATGAACAATAAACAAAATATTGTGTATTATAATTATTACAAAAAATATTTTGTAAATAAGCAAATTGGCTTAAATTAAATTTCAAAATAGTTTACAGTTTTTATATTTTATAATAATTAACGTGCAGTGATGGACGCATTAATATTATTGTATTAAATTATTATATTGCTATATATCTAAGTTATATATGTAATATAAAACTATTTAGTTATTAATGTAAATAATTTTTGACGTAAAATAAATAATAATAATAAAGACATTAATAGACAATATTTCATAAAAATTCATAAAGATAAAATGTTGCTGTCCTAAAAATTTCATGAGTGGTTAACACTTCAATATTGTTCTATTATGCTTAAAAACGCAACAAATTTCTAACAGAAAATATTTTACAGCAAAATACAACGGGAATGTGAAGACCCGGCACCTTCGCCATAAATGTCGCCAGATATATGTCTCCGGAACCTATTCAAATTTATCCCGCTTCCCGTTTATACTTTTGAATTTACATTTTTATCCCGGCAAACATGTGCAGGATCTTGCATACATGCATAATGGTAAATCAAGTCGTATTTTTAGCTCGAGAAGAACGCATGCTGGGATATGCCCTATCAACTTGTGTTCATGACATTATGATCGGGGAAAGTAAACAGCGACTATAATCAGTCACCTGGCAATGACAATGACTGAGTCCCTTGATATTTCAAAGGTCAACTCTCACAAGTGAGCTTGCAAAATGGTTTCAGTCAAATAACTTCTAATTAGACGCGTTAATTGCCTCCAAGTATCAAAATGCTAATTAAACACAAAGCACACAACAATTTTATCATTTTAATATATTTATTAATTTGATTTTGAGTCGTGCTAAATGAAATTTTATTTGAAACGCATCTGATAATAAATATATAAAGTTAAATTCTTATTGGATTTTCTCGTGGTAGTATTTTATCATTTGTATTAAATATAGTTTTATATATTCACTAGATTTTAACATAATTTACATGATATGGTTTTTATGTAAAATTACCATTAATATTGTTAAAGTTCATACATTCTTAACACGTTTATTTGAGCTCTTTTTGTTTCGCTAGTTGAATTTCTTATGCGCACTCTACATGTATTGTGTTCTGAAATGAAGGTTTCCAACAAAAAAAAGGACGACGCACTTACATCTAAAGAGAAAATCATGTCATAAACTTATTATACTTTCATATAAAAAATGTAATGTTTTTCCAATAGTATTGCTTGAATTATTCATAATGCAATACTCGCTTGGGAATATCACAAAAATTCTGATTAACGTGTAATTATATTTTGTGCAACTAAACAGAATGTCTGGTATAAATTGTAGTAATTCTGATGAAAAGGAGGCCGGACGATAATTCCTGATGGATTTACGAGACTGATTTAATGCTCCGGGAAAAACGCATAGGTTACGAGCAACAAACCGTTTACCAACCATCACTTCTGTACACAGAAAATTCATCAAACTAAATACGCGACCATAAATTTCCTTATTTACACACCATATCACCTTATTGCACCAAAAGCGGAAAATGTAATTGCAAGTGCATGTAACAATCAAATTGCATTTATTATGAGAAAAAGAGATTAAAACTTTTTGAATAAACAACCAAATATTAAATAAGATAACAAAGTTTCCCGCATTAAAATGTCCGGTTTGTAATGCGGTTATCTCGCGGCTGGTTGGTATTTTCAGTGAATTAATCAGCCGTAATTTGTCTACAGGATAAAAATAAAACATTATTTTTAATTAAACGGATAAGTAACAAACTACATATTTTTTTTATTAATAAAATATAAAAAGTAATTAATATACGCAGCAGGTCTGACGACCTTTTATTACTTACAATTAATCTTCATGTTTAGCATAAGCCCTTATAAATGACTGTGCAAATAGTTATTTTGTTTTAATTATTTAAA
>JARJEC010023895.1:0-10892 GCA_030264575.1 Tachinus sp. AB-2021
ATATATGTAAATAAAGAGAGAGTGAAACAAATCCCATGCAACATTAAATCTAGAAGTAATGTAAATAAAAAGGTCTTTCATTTTTTAATTTTTAAAATGTAAATATTTATTTATTTTTTCCCTTTTTCAGACTCATATTCCTAAACTCAATGTATAACCAATTCTACTATTGCTCTTTATTTTTAAAAATAGAACAATAGACAAAAATGCTTCATTATTTATTAAATTTTACAAATGCATTTGATACATCAGCTTGTTGTTAGTCAAACTTTAATACATTACACTAACCTGCTTTCAAACTGTTAACAATACTTTTAAAACTCATTATCAATTGACTAACAAAAAAATAGATTTAAAACTAGTAAATGAAAATACGTTTCAAAAAAGCTATAGTACAGTGAATCACTTACAAATACTACGTAATATCATCAAAAATTGTATTGAATACTATATCCCCTTGCATCTTTATTACGTCAATTATAAAAAAAAACTTTTAATAAACCAAAGTTGTAGATCATAAAAATTAATAAATGACTATAAATAACTCACCCCACTAAAGACATGAACCATATCATTAAAATTGATGAAACATACCTGAGACACATTGATCTACAAACGATGTGGTCCTTATAAGCAATAGTAAAGATGACTTAAAATTTATGTCTGTATCAAATTATAAAGAAAAGAAAAGTGTTGATGATAAAGACCAAAGTAGTAAGTCAAACAATCGCCACAATCCTTAACAAGCCAGAAAAGCTGCATTTGGAAAATTAAGAAATATCCCAAGGTATTCATTAAAATATAAAATTATAGCGTACATTACACAGGGTCAATCATTTAACCTGAAATATATAATATCTCGTAAAACTTCCACCCTTCGGGGGGAAGGGGAACTTTAAAATCTTAAATCTGCAATAAAAATTGTGTGTTATCTTAGAATTTTCAAAATTACCCTTCCCCGGACATGTGTGAGTTTTGTATCTAAAGGTGACCTCCATTTTTATTGCAGATTCTGATTCTACAATAAAAAATACGTAACTTTTGTATTTAACCATTTTCCTGTGAGTGATAGTTAGCACAGTAATCAAGTCTTACGTTTTTTTTTTCAATTTTGTTTTTTGTCGATTACAGCTTGATCGCGCAATAAGAAAAGTGTTACATACAAAAGTCATGTTTTTTGTCATAGAATCCGAATATCCAATAAAAATGGAGGTTCCTATTTAAGCTACTAAAGTTGCCCCTCCCTTTTTATAGGATCGGATATCGGATGTCCCCTTCAAAGCCATAACACTCGTGGTCGAAATATTTTTTGCACGATGCTTATTTTATTGAGATATTACAAATTCCATGTTAAATGGTTCACCCTGTAGATACAATTGCACTAACCGTGGTAGGTTTAGTACCTACCTTCAAGTAATATGTAAATTAAAAGATAAAATATAAAATGAATAAATAACTATTACTGATCCCATCGCTAACCTAAAGTGAGTCAAAACAAAACTCATCAAAATGGACAATAAAATCGATTGACACCTAAGAATAGCTATCGTGATTTCAGCAATACACACACGATGCAACTAAGATATTTACCTAAAACAATGGCACCTAACAAAGGATACATAAAAGTACAAGTTTGTTACTTAAAAATCATCAAGAACGAGTAGAAGTAGAATACTTTCGGTGGCAGTTATCTTGAACTACCAAGGTTCAACACTAAGGCCTCTTTTATATAAGATTATTCAAACAGGTAGAAAAACTAAAATATCTAGAGCAAATTCCAAACAACACAATTTTTAATTTTATTACTTTTATCAATTTTTATATTTATCACAATTTTTATTAATTTTTCAGTTTCATATTTGTTTACAAATTTTAGTTATGTTCAAATTTCATTGATTTTTACACTACATACCCCTGTACTATGGCCTTTACAACTCAAAAAGACCTGATTGCAAAAGGTTCTGTGTAAAGAATACAATAAATAAACAATGTTAAAGAAATCGAAACAATAATGGGAAGAAGAATAGAGCATCTGATTTGGATCAATGATATAAAGCATGTGGACAAACGGTACAGAAAAAACAACGAAATATGTAAATGTGAAGTAATCTTAAATTGTTTTGCAAATATTTGAATCCAACGTATTCTACTAGTTCTACTATTCAAACAAATTTTATTATAAGATGAATTTTAGTAGCTCAAACAATTTTACGTAATTATGTAATATAATTAATGTCACATTTAATTTGACCAACCGTACAGTTTCATAATAATTTACGGAGATATAATTTGTATTAATGAAATAATGTTCCTAAAAAATTACTTACAAATTAAAATCAATTGTCCACAAGAAACCTAAATATCTATCTAGATATTTATATACTACATATCAATAACAAGACATTCATATCAATATTATTTAATATAACATTTTTTTAATTAAAAACCAATTAAGAAAATATTCTGTATAAATCCATCCGCATACGAATCCGCTTCTGTTCGTATATACATACCTGTGAGAACTTGACATAATAGCCCAATTAAAAATAGCTTACACTTACAAATATCTTAATATCACAGTGCATCCGTAATTAGCCTAAATTATGTATTTATACGGAGAGGCATGCATATAGAAGTTCCCAAGGAACTGAACCGTACTTCTCGCCCGAGTCCAGCTCTCCCTCACACAGGATACGTTTTAATCGACACGAAAATTAAAACGAATTTATTATTTTAAATTGACTCCGCTACCGGGGAATGATAATGGATGATATGATCTTCCGTTAATGGTTGAATTATTAAAATTTTAAGTAGACCATTGATAAAATCGCTCTTTCTAAATTATCCATCAAATTGATAAAATAGATAATTTTATTATATTACATTAAATTAACCTCATGTGAAAGTTATTTTTAACGTGATAGGTTGGATCTAATTTGTAAGCTTGAAAATGTTACGTAAAGCTTAACCATGAAAAAAGATAACACGAGCGCGTTCCATATTGTAATAAATAGCATCGTAAGCTCTCCATTTATTATCGGCAAATTAGATTTACTTTCATAATTGAATTAGAGGCGACCGTGTTTCTGCATAAATGAATGCTTGTGATTTTATAAAGCGCACACCTTTCACCGTTGAAGCGACCGACGCATGGCATTTTCTTCAGATATAAAAATTGTAACCAAATAAGGTGCGAGTTCTAATTCATTTCCTATGCAATTACATTTTTCCAGTTAGTAATTGGAAACCGAACCTCTTATCGCATGGCGCGTATTGGTTAGCATTTGACAATTAATGAAGCCTCCTTCAAATTACACGAAGTGGAAATAATTCGAACCGTTCGTGCGGTGATTTTGGGATTGAACAGGTGCGAGAAGGCTCCGTGAGGCACTACACCTGTCTCTGACGTTATCTGACTTTATCTGGAGTTACGAGAAAAATTACTTTAATGACACAGATGTTCGAAAAATAACTAACAAGTTAAATAATCTAAAAAAATCAATTGCACGCAAAAATTGAAAAAACCCGACCTTCCGCTGCATATCATTATAAAGAGGTGAATATCCTATTTATAAATCTAGAAAGATGCTACATTGTATTCTATTTATTTTTCACTTATTCGTAAGTAAAAAAGTTAATTTGCATTATTGCCGAATGATATGCAATCGAGACGGTGAAACTGCGGTTGCATTTATTACAAGGAGAGGGGAATGTGGTCAGCGTGGGATTGAAAATTAATATTTTTAAAATGCAATTGTCCTAGAAATTAAACTGGTCATTGTTATTGCGAATTTTATTTTTAATTTTTCACTGGCGCAGGTGAAAAGATTTATAATGGTGTGGCGCGCAGAGCAATAAACTCCATTTCAATTATAGTCGACGTTGTCCTTGTGCAATGAATTTTATGGTACCCATTCTTGTTGCCACTGCTTAAGTGTTAATAATTGTATATTGGAAATATTCTAGTAAAAGAGGCGTTATTCTTAGAAGTAAATAAACTACGTGCATATTATATCCCTCTCGTAAATATTTTGCGTAAAATAAGTGTTTCGTTATAATTTATAACAACAGTGCATAAAATGATTTAAGATATTACTAAAAAATGCAAAGCAAGTTAACACATAACTTCAGTCAAATTTCGTCATTGTTATATATTATATTCACTTCCTTATATTTTTTTAAAATTATTTTTGAGACGTTAATTGATGCGAATACATTATAAAAGAATAAATGTGAAAATAACCAAAAGAAGAAGATATTAAAAAAATATATAGAACTCAAAATTCTAATTTTGTATAATGTTTATATATATATATATATATATATATATATATATATATATATATGTTATTTAACAAACATATCATAATGATTATTATTCACGAAGAAAAAGAAAACTTTTTTGTTTTTATTACAATTCTTCATATTTCTCATTTCCCTTATAATCTTTGGCAACATTTCATGAGTTTCCTTTCCCCAAAACATTTGGTGACAATTCATTCATTCAACTTGCAACATTTCTGGTACAACATTTACAAATATTATGGCGGACATAATCAGTCATTGCTCCACATCTTATAACTATTTTCTAGGAATTACTTTAACTTTACATTTTATATTTATATGTTTTTAAAACTTCGCGACTTATGCAGACAATTTGGCAATGTCAACATTTACGTTTAAAAACATGGCCGAGAAAATCTGATCACCCCTAAACCAACCAACCGACCAGAACCGATATATAAATATATCAAGAGAAAGAAACAATGATCTATATGATTTTTGTTATTTAATAAAACGTTAAATAAATAGAAAAAACGGGAATATGACATTGTTTTTTCAGTGATCTATTTATTTAATTCTTTAGTTGTTGTGAGGTGTTGTAATCAGCAAAAAAATGTAAACAATATAATTATTAGTAAAGTTGATTTAATATCCGTAGTAGCAGCCTTCGTCCTCGGCTTTAAGTGGTAACCGATTTTCCGTTATTCCCGAGGAGATTAATTAGTTGGTATGCCCCGGGGGATGATCTCGACACTACCACACTAAACTGATACTTTTAATAAGTTTTTCCAAAATTTGAAAACACTTTGCAAAAAATACACAATTTGCGAGAATAAAAACTATAATATTTTAGAAATGAACTGTGAAGCTCGGCACCAATAAGTTGGACGGTGATAAAACATGTGCATTTATTTTTGAGAAGGTTATTGAAACATATTAGTTGTCTGTAAGGTAACCGTGGTTGAAGTAATCTCAGTTGCAGACTTAAAAAAATCCGATTTCATTTGACTCATGTTCATTCCTTTTGAGTATTTTGTGTTGGTTCTGTTAAGAATAATTTTGTGTAATTTATTCCCTGTCATTTGTCTCACAAGTTATGTTCAGTTGTTCAAGATTTAGACGGATTATTTCTTTGCCGGTTTCTTAAGGAATCCCGAAAGTGGGTTCTGGTCCAATAATTATTACAGTTGTATATGTTGTTATACAGTTTTGCTAGTTGAGGCTAAGGTTCCTTTCTATGCCTTGGTCTTTTGGTGTCCAGACCAGGCGTACTCTGTTGTTTGTGGCCACTGCCTCCAACTGTTTATAAAATCCAAACCCAGTTTGGATTTTATTATTGGCAATTGTAACGCCAATGAAGCTCTTTGCTGTCAGACAAGATCGTAACTAGTTTGTTGGATTATTTTCCAAATTTTATTATGTTTCTGGTAACACCATTACCATTCAATGACGGTCACTTCTACTTGGAAAACAGAGTCAAATTTGCCCAAAGATAGAGTAATTTGTTTTCCTCGATGTTTGCCATATATATTCCAGTTGCGATGGCATTTTGGTGTACCAGATGAACAACGGTATTATTACATCAAATGATCTTTTAAGCGGTAACGCATCATTATAATGTTTTCCGCATACCACACGTTTGTTTTACTCGGTTTGCAAATTCCTAGTTTAGAAATGTGTTTATCTGTGGTCTGTAGGCTGCTTGCGTCGTCTCGGTCACCAAGACCAGGTGAACACACTGTAGTGTAAGTAGGACTTCTTTTTATGGCTGCTGTTAGCATCGTTCTAATTACTCTCGTAATCAACAAAAACGCCATCCACTGTACTTTGTCTAGCCTAGCTAGTATCTGTACTCCTGAAAGTGGTTTTTACCGTATACGAGTGGAAAGTATGTGATGATGGATCTAATTACAACGGACTAAAGACATGATTATATCATTTAGTAGTCAAATAAACCGCACTGTGTACACCCCAGCAACCTTGGCTCCCAGTCTGTCTCTATAATGTTATTCTGTCAATTTGATTTTTGAGCATAGAGTTAACAGAACTTTGGACAATAAGTAGCATTCCTCGTCTCTTCATTGCAATGTCAAAAGATGTAAAAGTATCCTCTAATGTTTAAAAATATCCCCAAAACCTTGCAGTAATTGGTCTTTTTGTATCTGTTTATCTGCTAATGTATGGTCAGTTTGATCACGAATTGAAGGATTTCGTGGAAAATGATTTATTTTTGAAATAAGAAAACTATTTTCGTGCAGCTCTTTCCACGATGGCGTTCATAAATGGTTCTAATGGAATATAATTAGTGATCCATTTTTTTTAAATAAATAAAAATAATAAAATGTAAAAACAAAATGTAATATTTAGTAAAAAATGAAAAATAAGCAATAGAAATAATAAAAATAATAGAATATAAAAGGAGGGGGACCGTTGAGAAACATCTGGTAGATGTAAAGTACTAAAATCCATTGTTATAAAAAGTAAGTTATAAAAATAGATGGCATATTAAAAGAAAACTAGTGCGCGGAAAAAGGGAACTGACAAATATAGAACTAAGCGTCTTGCCACCGCTCGCGTCGCCACACCAACAAGCGATCTAAAGGATGCGCTGTCGCGCCATTAGATGTTTTACATTAAAAATATTTAAAAAAATGGTTCAAAAATTAATATTTATAAAATAATAATATAATTAATAATAATATTAAAGTTTCTCTAAAATTTGTGTTCCGTTGACTTCTTTTTCATCTCAAGCTTGACAAAATAGCCTTTCGCTGAAGACACTGAATATCGGCTCTTAAATATTTTTCGATTAAAATTTAATTTTGTTTCGTTTTCACCAAACAAATCTACTAGATATAAAAATATCTCAAAACTTCAGTTTTATAGTTTTATGTGAAAACGTATTATTGATGTATGTGATTGATTGAAACGACTATCTTTTAAGAATTTCTCCCACTATTTAGGCGAGTGTGTTTGTTGTATACAACCCGGATAACTATGAAACTGACATTTTTAATTAATGGAAAATCCACAGTATATTATATAGTTAAAAATGCTCAGTCCTCCTTGATTTTATTTTAAAAATTAAAATTAAAGTATAAAAATCTATTAACTCGTTGATTGACAACCACTCAAAAATGATAAGCATGAGTTTAATAGGTGTACAACGATTAAATTTTGAAATAATTCTCTTTGCTTTTGCTTTCGGCGGCGCGTATATAATACCGCCTCGACTCTTTTAATTTTATATAGTTTATGGATCCAGCGGGATTCAGCCGGATTCGGTGTTAGACTCAGTTCCGGATTTATTGTGATGGATCCTGTATCCGGTTCCGGCAGAAAATTGGATCCGGGGAAGAGAAATGATTTCTTTCTAATAAGGTAACAATTGTTTTGAAAAAATAAAGCAAACATTACTAGATTGGTGAAATAAAATAACATTGTATATAGATAATGTTAAGAATACAAGAAATTACAAGAAATAATAATAAAGTTAAATAACCGCAATAAACGACTTAATAAGTGAGATATTGATTTATTAGCAGTGATCGATGGTTAATATATAGCGTTAATTTTATTTAGTACGCATATGATTGTTATAATCGCAACATGTTATGGTCCAGTTGATGTCGGCAAGATATTTTTGCGCAGGTGAGAAATCAAGATGTTTGCTCGTGTGGAGAAGCAGTAGTTTAATTTCATTTGAGGCGTATCACATGTTAACGTTATGAAGTTTAACTGTTAGGGGGTCTAAAAAGGCGCAATCAATCTCAATAATCTCACGAGCAGTAATTGCAGCATAGCATAGAAACACTGTGTGTTATAACATAGTTTTCCCTTGCACTTGATACTCTCGGAGTTTCTTTTATTTCAATGAATATATAGAATATATAGCAGATATTGCCAGCGGTGGTCAGGTGATGGATCTGCAGCGCGTTTTGTTTCTCATGCACTGCACTATTATTAAACTGAACCAAGCAATGATATATACTGTATGCGCTGGTTCGCTACTCTGCTGGTGCCGTATTTACAAGGTTCAATTCACATTTAACGTCGTTTTTAACTTTTTTTGTATCTCTACACATTGTAAATGATGATTTAATAGTAGAGCCCCGTAACACAGGCCTTTATCTAGATGGAATACGTATTAGTTTTGCTGCTTTTACTTTGTATGCGAATTATAAATTGTATTCAGCCGAGGAATAGATAAGAATTATACTAGGCAAAAAATATTTATTGCAGTTTACAATGTAATCGTATATAACATGGGGAATCGCTGTGAATTATAATACGACCTGTTTTACAATCTGCCAATCTGTATGACAATTAAGTTAATTTTACGAGAAGCAATTATATTTTTTCTATCTAACTAACATTGTGTGAAATTTTGTATGACTGTGATAGATGGTGGTTTACAACAAGCGCTGTTGCAGCAAAATCATTTGGTTTTTTAATATTTATTATATTTATGGTGCGAACAAAGAGATGCACGTGGATGAGATAGACCGTATCCAGCACGTGCCAACATCATCACATTGCCCTGTCACATTCTAGACATGTTCTTGTCAAGCTTGATAGGTATTCACACAGAATCACTTATACTTATTGTTAATGAGAATTGATATTACTTGGAATAAATGTGAAATCAATATATTAAAATAATAATTAAAAAATACGGTTTTTATGTCTCAGTATTAATACATACAATATTCAAATGCCCGACAATGTATGAAAGGTTTTAAATCTATAAATCAACTTAATATAATCCATTATCACATAGTAATGGCCACCACCATTCAGAGTTTTTAAACAAAATCGTCACATACATCAAACTTTGGAGGCTTTTGGAGATCATTTTCTTTTTTGATGAAAAACATATATATATATATATATATTTCTATTATTACAAACCCAAACATAAAATAATTGATATTAATTATTAAGTATCTAAACTTTACATAAAGTAACACTTGTATCATGTTGTAGTAATACAAAAACAAAGTATTGAATGGTGGTAGCCTTTACTATGTGATATTGCATTTTAATAAATAAAACAACTTTTTATATATTTATCACAAAAAATATTTGTCAAACCGGACTAGTTTCGACCAATTACTGGGTCATCATCAAACAAATTTATTTGTTTCTATCACCGTATGATGATGACCAATTAATTGGTATAAATATTTTTCGTGATAAGATATATAAAAAGTTATTTAATTCATTAAAATGCATTATCACATAGTAACAACAACAATAAAAAAACTACAAAAATAATAAAAGCAAAATAAATATGAATAGCAGCAAAATGTAAACACAGACAAAAACCAGAAACAATAAAAAAAAATAAACAGAAAAACAAATCTATAGTTGATAAAGCATGGATTAACATTACCATAAGTGTGTTAATCTACTAAACTTAAATGTTTCAAAGATGTATCATTTAAATAACTAAGATTGTTAATTTAGAGTAATTTTTTTACATTCATAATCCGAGCTATTTAAATAAAATTAGACTGATTTGTTTTATATTTATGTTGTAAAAATAAAGAAAATTGCAATAGATTGGTATATTTTTACTGTATACAGGGTGGTATATTTTTCATTGTTAAGCTTATATCTGCTAAAACTATCACAAATATTGAAAAAAAATTATAAGGTTCATTATTAGCTATTGATATATAAAAATAATTTAGATTAATACTTCCAGTCTAACCGAACGTAATATTAACTTCATTTTTTTAAATAGAACATCCTGCGTATTTTATTATTTTTAAATTCCTTGTTCAATTGTCTTTCAACATGTTTATTAGACTTATATGCCTAATGTCAATACTTACTGAGATATTAGCTGTCAACTTGGTGTATGTATTTTACAGCAACCTATCATATTTTTTAAGATAAGTATTAATCCTATTTTCCAGTTTAGACGGAAATAACATAAACTTTATTTAATTTATTTTTTTACTTATTTTTTGATAAGATAAACAATAAAATGGTTGGTGGTCCAAAGGAGAGTTCCACATATTATAGTTATTTTTAAATCACTCACCCACAGTGTCGCACGCACTCTGACATCACATAAATATGTACATTTGTATTTTCCGACCACTGAGGTAATGCTGATGCTTCTCAAATAAACCTCGGCCGCAGAGCGACAGCATAGATCTTTACACATCAAAATTCTTAGGAATGTCAGTATTATCAGGTAATACAATAAAGTATGCTATTTAAACAACTGTGTAGTTCTTCACTTCATTAGTTCACAGTAGCGCGATTCATTAAGTTGTCCTGCCACTAAAAAAGTCCTTTTCTTACCTACCACCTTTCTTGCATTTCTCGACGTTTTGGGTCATTTAAAAATGTTTAACCAAAAAAAAAATAAATTTCGGAAAGAATGATGATTACAAAGTATTAGTGAGGAACTAATATAAAACTATAATGAAGGTTCTTCCCAATTTGAATATTTTAATTTGTTTGCACATTCAAAATGAACACAAGTATGACAAACATAGTTTCTTGCATTTCTTTGTACAAACATGAATAACCTACGTTATAGCATCATGATTGTATGAGATGTGTTTGTGCGCACGAGTCTGATTAGAAAA
>JARJEC010023900.1:0-13035 GCA_030264575.1 Tachinus sp. AB-2021
CTTTATATATATATATATATATATATATATATATATATATATATATATATGTTTACACATACACAGTTGTATGTCTAGTCTATACTAGCACAATACACACGGAAATTTTGACGGCAACAAATAAATAAAAATAATTATTTATAATTTAAATTTTTAAATGGAGCCAAAATTGAAATTAGAATATTAGAATTATTAAATAATTACTACGGCGTTACTCCATTTTGAAGTAAATATTTAAAAGATTCACCTAGGGAAGAGATTAGCCATTTTTTATTATAGTACTATTTGGTTTATTTCTTAAGTAATGGAAATAAGACTAACGCATCTTAGGATACTTTTTACGCAGAATTTTTTTCCGACTTAAAAATATTTTATCAATTTTTTTTTTAAATAGAAACTATAGTGCGCTACATTTGTATAGAATGTAAAATTTTATCCTGGTTTCAATGATATTACAATCGTTCACGGGATTTCCTCAAATAGCCAAGCGTTCGCCTCTACTTGGCCAAGGACGGGAACTGGCAGGTAAATATAATGTGTATGTATGTATGTATGTATTTATGTATGCATGTATGTATGTATGTATGTAATAAATTGATGGGATTATTGTTATTTAAAATAAAATGCTTCTCTAAACTAAAATTAAAAATTTAATATTTTTTTAATTTAAAAATACTTCAAATTAATAAAAAATCTTTAACACAACAGACAACTCAAACAAATAAAATGTTTCAAAATAAAATAATTTTCTAAAATAAATTAAAAATCTAGTTTATTTAAATTTTTTTTTAAATACTCTTTGTATTACAATAGGTACTCAAAAGTACCCCAATTTTGCGCCAAACAATAACCCAAATATAAAATTCTAAACTAACGTAGTTTAGCATCCAAGTAATTGCACAAAATTGACCATTTATATTTACACTTAATCCATACAAAATATTAGCCCTTTTATTTTCCATTTTTTCTGGCTAGCCAGCGAATTGTACCGCTATTCGATATAAATCTTAAGGGGAATATGTTGTGTAAATAGTCCATTATTGTTCTAGAGTTATGAGCAGGACAGCCATCTTGTTGGAACCAAATGTTATCAAAATTGTCGGTTAGATTCCTTAGTGCAGGTACAATTTAATTTTGAAGAAGATTCTAATAAGTCGCTCCCCTCTAATTTCCATCGGTAAAAAAGGTCCAATGAGGTTCCTATAAATACCGGCCCAAACATTCACTTTTTCAGGATACAGTGTGTGACGAAAGATGGATTCGTCTGTAAACACGATGTTTTCAATAAAATTGTTATCAGCATTTGCACGTTCTATTACTGTGTCACTAAATTCCATTCTACGATAGTGGTCTTCAGGAAAAATTTCCTAATGGGTTTGGTATTTATAGGAACAATATTTATGTTTTTTAGAGTCTTGTGAACATTACCCGCACGAATAATATTTTCTACTGAAATTTTACAAATGGACAAATTTGAATTTTTTCCAATCAATCAAAACACCATTATTTCCTGCATTTTGGCATCTTTACTTATTGTGAATGTTTTATGATTTAACCTACAATGCACCCTTTCTCCTTAAAGTTTGCAAATATTACTGCTATCGTCGACACGGAAGATATCTGGCTATCGAAATATTTTACTTAAAATAAAACCTTTATTTGGCGCAAAAAATGGTTTTGCAAAAATAATGAGATAATCTCAATTTTTTCATTAAGCGTATACGCCATTTTTTGTTATTGTTTACACTTAAATATAATTTTTTGCCAGTTTTATTTAATTTTATTTTCCGCAGCAAAGCAGAAAATGACAATAAATAAAAAACAAACTGGAAAAAAGCAAGAAAAGAAAACCAGCTGACTTTAATGGTCAAAAAAATAATTGCTGCATTGCGAAAATGTCAGCAAGAAAAAAGCCGGCAGCAAAGCAAAAAAGAAAAATGTCGATGTTAAATATTAAAACTTAGCAAGTTATTGTTTCCGCAGTCTGCACGAGTACAATAGAATTGACGCCTGGCGGCTTGGCTTTGCCGCTCTCCCCTCTAGACCAAATCGAGCCAAAAGCTAGGCCTATGTGCAAAAATCCCGCAAACGACCGGTATAGTTTATTTCGCTTGCTGTTAACAAAACTGGATAAATACAATTTTTGTCATTAATTAAATTAAAATCTATACAAATTAGGAAAAAACTGCAAATTAACTTATATTTTATGTAACTAATTTTACTTGTTTTTACTGGTTTTGCATTGTTTTTTGGGTATTCTTAACAACGGGCGGTTTTTACTATACAAAAAAAAATAGCTATTATATTTAAAATCAAGTATTTTTTGTCATAAATAAACTTTTATAAATGTTAATAATGCGAAACACGAAATCACAAAAAAAATATTTTAAATCCACACCAAGACGGATTTAAAATCGTAGGTTTCAAAAATAAAAATAAAATTGTTATTAGTAACTGCAAACCAAATAAACTATATATCGTTAAAAGCAAGGTAGAATTTTACGTTTTATAAAAATATTACGCACTATAGTTTCCATTTGAAAAAAAAAGTTGATCAAATAAAATTTAAATTCTGACTAGTCTCTCTCTCTCTAAAAATCACGTTTTTTCTTGAAAGGTAAGAATTATAGCAAAATTATTTGACTACCAATAAACTCATCTGTTTCGACAACCTTATTAGAATTTATCTAATATTTTTAGTTTCCAAAATAGCCTATATTAATGTCCAAATTTGCCCACCCTATACTACACAGCCTGTGTAAAAAATGTGTTGTAGTTAAACTACAAATTCAGCAGAAATGCATTTGATTTAATTGCTGCAGCGAATTTCTAATTGATTTTTTTGTCAAATCCTACAGTTTTGTTTTAGACAAAGGTTTAAATTGAATGATTCATAAATTATATTGACTCAATTATACATGTATTTTCGTATACTAAGCAGGCGCGCTAACTTTAAAATATCTTTATATGACACAAAATTGAATTGTTAGGATTATGTAAACATTAACTCTTAATACACAAAAAGTAAAAGTTCTTATTTCAAAATCGAGCAACCACTAGCTTTCACTTATGACATAATAGACAATAACAAACAAAATATAAATATTACTCAGTCAAACAAGTCGTAAAAAATATAATCAATAAAACAAGAAAAACCTACATTAACATCAATATGTTGCAGATATACTCAAACACAATTCTATTGCTAATAATATTTTGTAAACAGTGCGAATGTAGCGAGAAAAGGGAGATAACATTTTATGGTTATATTGATAGTGACCGTTCCGAAAAACTACCAATTGCATTTTTAGTACTGTTTTTGTTCATCTTGGTAATAACTTTGGCATACAAAACATTAAAGTATATTAAACTTAATGCTTCTGAAAAATTAACTCTTCTAGTATTTGCAATAATATTTACAATAGTTTACTATTTTAGTGCAGGTGATGTACACATTTTTATTGACTATATGCCAAGAAAAATATTAACTATTATGCTTCCAATAATATATTTCAAAATAACATACAGCATCGATGTTCCAATATTTATAAAATGTTTGCCACAAATTCTCGTTTTATCTGTTCTAGGTACTATTATGTACGGCTTGCTTTTTGGTTTAATTGTTGCTTCGCTTACTAATCGATTAGCTTACATCCCAGAAATGATTGTCTTTGGAATTGCCATGTCTCCTATTAAGACACCATATTCACCCCAAGCATATAGAGAACTGGCAAAAATGAAACATATCATAACTATTTTGGAAGCCGAAGCATTATTAGGAACAGCTGTAGCAATAATTGCTTTAGATGTTAGTATTGGCAATCAAGAAGAATATTTAATAAAAGCTCATCACTATGTTATATTAATATTTCGAGCAATTGGTGGAGCAATAATAGTTGGTTGTGCATTTGGAAAATTTTTAAGTCATGTTTGTTTGCCTTTCTTTAATGATGTTCCACTAGCTTTTACTGTTATGTTGGGTTCAGTTTACTTTACATATTATATTTGTGAGTATGTTTTTGCTTTTTCGGCTCCATTGGCAATATTTATTGTATCACTTTTCTTTGCTATGGGTATTGATAAAATTCCGATTCCGGTATATATTAAATTAAAAGAAATATGGGACCTTTTTTATAACTATGCAGAAGCAATTTTCTTTTTACAAGCAATTTTTACGGCTACTGTTCGAACAATTGAACATACATTGGCAAAAAATTGGTTTAAATGTTTTGCGACATATATTGTAGGTATGATTTTACGCCTGGTTGTTCTAGTAATTTTTTCTCCTATACTTATACGAGTTTTGAAATTAAAAAGTTTTATTGCTATGTTGTGGCTGACACGAAAAGGAATGATTCAATTGATACTTATTTCACGATGTTACCATACCGTGTCTACACACTATATTATTAGTCAAGTTATGGGCCATGCATTATTCTTTACTTGCGGTAGTCTGTTGATTAATAACATCTTCAGTAATAAATTACTCAGTTCGTTGGGACTGACTAAACCTACAAAAGCGAGAAAATCAAATATGAATAAATGCTTAGAGTTTTTAAAATATCATCTGGATGCGTCCATAATATTATTAAAAATTAACAGGTAAGTTTTAAATAGATCATACTATTTTCTATAATATAAATTTAGAAATATTTCAGATGCGCAATGGGCTGTAACAGAAAATATTAAATTAAATCATCCATACAAAGAAAAGTCTACTGAAGAAGATGAAAACTCATACAAATTATGGCAAATAAAACAGTCATTTTGCCTTGAATGTCAGCGAAACATATATGTTCAACCAAACGCCAAGGAATTAAAACAAATGAATATGTAAGTAATATACATAAAAACATAAATTATACTATCAACAACTTTTACAATGGACCAATTAAATTGTTATTTTTATCTAACAAACTGAGCATTTTAGAAAAAACTAAGCAAAAGGTGGAAGGCAGTTTATCTTACATCCTTTTATATAAAATCATATTCTTTGTTCAAAATGAAAAAAAACCTTTTTTTTTTTAAATATTCTTTAATGGAGGAGCTAGTAAAATCTTTATGTAGTTATTTTCGCAGTCATAATACGTAGATAAAATTAATCAGCTATTAATTCTAAAACACATCGTAATGGGCTTAAGAAATGGATAAGTCATTATTTTTTTATTGAGATATATATATATATATATATATATATATATATATATATATATATATATAGATATGAAATAAACAAAAAGCAATCAATGGCACAAAAAAAATATAAAGAAAAATGCAAAGAATGCAAAAAAACACATAAAAAGGAATATACGACGGATTACAACCAAAGCTAAAGTGTGGAAGAAGAAGAAAAAAAAAAGAAAACAAAAAAAAATAACAAAATAAGTAAATAAATAAATAAATAAATTTAAAAAAAAATAAATATTTCTTTGAGAGAATAAAAAAATTATTTTTTAAAGTTATTTGGTGGAGCGGACAAACTCCAAAAAATTAAAACAGAGTCAGCGTTATCCAAAGAGTGTCCCACGGAGGAAATTTCAAAAGAAACTATACTAAACCACATAAAAAAAAGACTAAAAAAAGAGAAAGAGGCTTGTAAGCCCAGTACACAAAAATGTGAAAAAAATTAAGTTAAAAATTATAGAAGAATCACGTTTTTGTGTACGGCATGCAAGATATATGCAATGATACTGAATTAGAAACTTAGCAATGAAATAGGTTTAAACGGGAAACTGCCAGATATACACGCTATTCATTCGTGAATAATGTGTATATACTGAATCACATGATAGAACGTGAATCATCGATAAAAAAGGAAAGTTGTATGAGCTATTCTTGGACCTAAAGTCGGCGTTTAATAGTGTAGATCGAGAGAAATTATGGAAATACTTAAAAAAACATCTGTTAAGAAGAATGGAAGAGTATACAGAGAGACTGTGAACAGAGTATTAGTAAATGAAAAATAGAGTGAAAAGTTTAAGACGACAAAAGAAGTAAGGAAGCAATAATGCCCACTCAGTCCCACCTTGTTTGCGGCATACATAGCAGACGTAGAGACGTAGCTGGGTATGGCGCAAGCAGGTGAAATTGTAGTAGACAGAGTAAAAATGTGGTCATTGACACACAGTGGTTCCAATTCTAACTTGACAAAAGGTATAAATTCAATAACTTCAAAACTACAAAAATTCTATATCAATATAATCTTAAATAGTTGTGTAACCACAACTGATAATTAGTTTTGATATATACAATATAGGTGCAGCGTAGAAGTAGTCATTTGTTTAAATAAATGCAACGCATCGTTATTGGCAACTGCCGGAAGCATTGGTAAATACTATTTGATCCTCTTGTATTTTATCCAATTCTGACTTTATATAACTTAAACTAAATTAATTTACCTACATATTGGGTGCGTTTTAATTTATGTTAATGTTGTTTTGCCGTTGTTTTGTTAATAACTATGAAGCTGTATTTAAAAATATGTTATACCTATTTATTAAAGTAGAAGGCTTGTAATAACAAAGACGGCAAAAGTCTGCTGTGAAACTATATTTAGTGTTAATTATTAAGTTAATTAAAAAATAAAACTACTTTTTATATATCTTATCACGAAAAATATTTATTAGACCGGACTAGTTTAGACCAATTACCTAGTCATCATCATACGATGATAGAAACAATATTCGTTTCTATCACCGTATGATGACCTGGTAATTGGTCAAAAATAGTACGGTTTAATAAATATTTTTCGTAATAAGATGTATAAAAAGTTGTTTTATTTATTAAAATGCAATATCACATAGTAAAGGCTACCACCGTTCAATTTTTAAGTTAATTCTTTGGGTAAGTAATAAAATTTAATTCATGACCATATTCAACCAAGTTTTTAATTTATTCGTAGTTTGATAGAATCGAGCGTTACTATGTTATAATTCATAATACAAAATTAGAAATAAAACTAATATATTTTTATATCACAACATATTCAGACACATTGACTGCAGTCTTTTTTTTAATTTTTACTTTTGACTGAATTCCAGTCATCAATGATACGTTACAGGTAAATTAACAACGAAACAGACATAGAAACATAATATATAAGAAAAGGGGTAAAAAATAAGAAGATATACATTTTAGAATCTTTAGAAATATTTAAACATAAAAAAGAAGGAATTTGCAACTTTTAAACGACTGGGTTGATCTTATGTACACTTCAATTAATTGAATCCATTTCTCAATGTGTCAATAATTACTTGTCAATAATTTATTTTTAAATATAACTAAATCAATATATGTACATTGTATAGTTTATAAAAAATAATAAATTTAACCTTTTTGTTGTTATATTGTTGCAAAAAATAAAATTAGAGTTTTGTCGCATGTCAGATTTCTGACCGAAACCACTGTGCAGCGACATTGTTGCAAGACAAACAAAATAAATAAAAAAAATAATTAGAAACTTAAAAAAATATTTTAGAAATAAAAGGTTAAAAGTAAATCTGAAAAACACAAATAATAATGTATAGGAAAGGAGGGGGAGGCGAAGAAAAAAAGATTGAAAATGAGAAGAGCAAGAGCTTGAGGAAGTAAAAAGTTTAAATATTTAGGTTATGTTATGAGTATGAATAATAGTGAGAATGACCATATAAAAAAGTTAGTAAAGAAAGTAAATAAAATAGTTAGACAAGTATAGGGATTGGGCAAAATAAAGTATGAAAGTATGAAAATAAAAGGTCTGTTATTTGATAGCTTAGTAAGAAATATATTACTATATGGGGCAAAAATTTGGGGACGGAAAGAGTCAGGGCAGGGTACTTGAACTAAACAGAGAGATAAATGAATATACAGTGCTTGAAATAAAATAAGATAAATTAAGAGCGAATGCAGGAAAAAGAGCAATATAGTATAAAAAAATATCGAGGCAGAAAAGTGAATGTATAATTTTACAAGAATATTTAAACAAGAAAATAAAATGCATAAAATTTGAGAAAGTAGAAAGAGACAAAGATATTACAATAAGAATAGATATGCCAGCGAAGAAGTAAAAAGTATGAGAACAAATAGAATAATAACATGAACCAAAATTAGAGAAAGGAAAGGGATAGAGATATACAAAGGCAAGAAAAAAGTATGCTAGTGAGAATGAATCTCGGTACAATGTAAAATAAGTATCTTTAAAAGAAACAGCACTGCCTTATACTTACAGAATGACAGATACCGTACGAAAAAAAAAATCATTGCAAGATTTAGATGTGTGAATGAAGAAACAGTGTCAAAATACTGGGTGAATGAAGAGAGGAAATTGTAGTATAGAATGTGTGAAAATGCCATAGAATCTATAAACATAAATTAAAACAATGTGGTAAAATGGGAGAGGAACAAATGGAAAGAGAAGATATACAGAAAGAGACTGAAAAAGACTAGAATGGATGAAAGTATAAATAAAAAGAAGAAACCAACTGCAACTGTAATTTAGTTAGTTGGATTAGTATAAAATGTATTTTTGTTTGTAGAAAGATTTTTGTAATGAATGTATTTATTTTATTAAATTTCAAGGCCGAAATATACGAAAAATAAACGATATTATACAATACATTAAACTGCATAAACCTGTTTATATCTTAGATGGACGTTTAGTTGTTCTCGCCAAAAAAAGGAACAACGAGAAATTATTCATAAATAGTTAATGTTGGGTTTTTGCAATTTAATGTATGGTTTTTAAAGTAAAAACTTTTATATTGAGATACAAGTCTAAAATAGCGAAAAAAAACTAAAAATGTTACAAATTAAGGAGAGCTGGTAGGGATACAGGCAATAAGCGTATGAAAATTAGTTGGACTGGGGACGCATGCATTTGCTGTATAATAACTTTTGTATCGTTGGGGCGCGATGTAATGTCTGGCAGGGTAGCTGAGCATAAATATGACGGATCAAAAATATAATACTAACGTTGACATTTAATTTTCCGTAGTAATACCACAAGAGAATAATGCAAGAATAATTCTAGTTTTTTCAAAAGTTTGTTGCCAGGTAATAAACTTGAGAGAACCGCAGAATTTTTCTCAATTAATTTCAGTCTTGTGTTAGCCATGTTGTTAAGTTATGGGAACTACCACTGCAACAGTAGTGTCGCAAATAGGGAGAAGGAAAGTTCAAATTATTCAATTCAAATAAATTTAATTATTTTATTCTTAAAAATTGCTTTAATATATATTAAATTCTAACTATTTATATTTTAAAACATATTCTTTCTTGTTTATTTGATATAGAATTAAATAATCAAATTAGTGATGTGTCACATCAAAATAGAAGAAATGTTACACTCTGCAAATTTCCTATGGATAATAATGTAAATGATGTTGAGATTATTTATTCCAATACTTGGTTTGTAAAGTTAAGAGATTTTTTTTCATTATTATTATTAAAAAACATTAAAAGCCTGATTTTGCTAAAATTGGATAATATGAGTTTTTGATTCCAAGTGACTCAAATGTGCACATTTTCCGATTTGTACTTTTACATAAAATACACACAATTATTGATAATTTTAAAATATGTAATATTTACTTAATTAAAAATAAAGATTACATTATTATCCATAAAAAAATTCAACATCGTCATAATACAGCTTAGTATATTTGTTGAAAAAATTATCAAAAAGTTTGTTTGAAAAATATTATTGCGTAGAAACTGCATGAATTTATTTTAATTAAAAATGCACGAGACGTAAAGCGTCAAGTACACTTTGACAAAGCAAATCACAATTTGAATGTAAGCATTTTTGAATAATTTTTGTTGCACAAAATATATTTAATAGACTATTTCCCAAGAGTTGCTCGATTTAATTTGTTACATAACATTGGGTTATGTATCTGATACTGACAGATATTAATTCATTTGTCAAGTTTGATTTGTTTATATTGATTGCGTTGCTTAGCAACAATGCACTTATTGCACATGTGCAATTTTCAGGGATACAATAATAAGTTTTATGATTATCATCGGTGATAGCCCGGGCGTTGATTGTATATTATATATAGATGTACAACTGCTCGGCAGAAAACAAACCCGTTGATTAACAAACCAACAGACGGCACTGCGTGCCTGGGCAGGTTTATAGCGCGGTTTAAAGATGGTGTGCGTGCATGTATTAAATTAGCTAGCAGGTTGGGAGACGTACTAAATAGTATAATTCAAAACAATTGCAAAGCGGCATACAGTTAAGTGCAGAATACAAATATCCATAATAATAAATACCCATTATGCCAGCAGGTATAAAATTTTGGTAGAAATTATTAATCCTTTCGTATGGTTTGTTGCTTGTTGGTATCGAAGGGTCATTTTCGCAATTTTTTTACGATTCAAGATACAAAGGCAGTACCAGCAAGCCATAGGCCGTACGAACTGTATAGCAAGGGGTTATCGATTTCTACCTATTACATTTATACCTGTCTGCTTAATGGCAATCTAATTATTATGCATGTTTTTATTATTGGTTTCGCTTATAATTTTCTATTTTTTTTACTTTTACTTTTTTGATGAAATTATTATATTTGGGAAACCTATTAGCCACTACGAACTTAACCGCGTCTAAATGTATGCCACTCTAGCCTAATGCAGTGATGCGTTATTATCTGATTCATAGATAACCTAGACTATCTGAATAAAGTCGTAGCGAAAACTCCCCCCCCCCCACACACACACACGTTTCTTAAATCTCCGCAAGGTGCAGCAAGTTCCCTACATGCCTCTCACTCCCTCTTATAGAAGATACCGGATATCATTTATTTTAAAAATGTCTCAACATTGTACTATACAGTCAACGGCCAGAGTTAAATCCGATAAAAATTGACCTTGTGCAAAGCACGAGTTAAATTTTCAGGGATACTATAATAAGTTTTATGATTATTATCGGTGATAGCGAGTTAAAACCAATAAAAATTGACCTATAGTATATTCATATACACCGTGGAGTATTACTCCATTGGTACGTGAACACAAGCATGCCTGCATGCAATTGGTTGTTAGAAGGGGACTCGGCTGCTCAATCCAGACTTCATTAAAGTGAGATTTCATACATAGTGTGGTATATAAGCAATATGTCGACCATGGAATCGGGAAATAAAAATGTAAATCCGATGAGTCCACCGCGTAAAAGACGCAAAAGTACCCATTTAAGTGTAGACGTTAAAGAAGATATTTTAAATATTTATAAAACAGAAATTGAAGATAATTTTTATTACACCAAAAAAATAGTAGTCAGCTTCTTTTATTTATTAACGGTGGCCGCGCGTGATCGGTGCTAAATGCGCCGCTGCCCGTGTAGCAGCATTCGAGCTGAGCACGTGAACAATGCGTGTATTTGTTTACTTCGACTCCACGGTGGATATGAATATAATATAGTGCAAAGCACGAGTTCAATTTTCTATGGGTTTTAAAGAGTGGTACGGTTACAATCATCAAACATGTTATATTTGGTAAGAGAAAATAATGAGCGTTAACAAAACATAAATTTTTCTAAAAGTCCATTGAAACTTTCTGTCACTTTGACTATTGAAATTAGATCAATATGCGGTTGTTTTCGATTTTATAGTCTATTTTCTTTGTATATTTTTACCAATGAAATTAACCAACAATGTACCATGTGACACGTGAATTATATTCTTACACAAGTGCAATTTTCAGTGAAAGTAGAATCTGATTTATCAAAAGTTTAAAAATATCTTGATAATATTGGTTTTTAATTATAGTGTGAAATAGTCTCTTCTATATTTCCCTTTGCCAAAAAACTAACTAAAATCTAATTTCTATTATATTTAATTATATTTCTTTTATTTATTTATTATTCATTTTATTTCAATTAATTTTTAATTTTATTTCAGTTGTATTTAATTTCTGCACATATTTTGCGTGATAATTCAACAATAGTGGTACCATGCATGCTTCCACGATCTTAGTCTTCTGCGGAATGTAGTCACGTTAAAATAAACTGTAAACAAAAAACTCGATGAAAAAACATTTGAATTGAGCATACTTAATGGGCTAATGGGATTCTTTTAAAAAGCTGAAAATCTTAAACTCAATAGAATTTGCGCTAATAATTATACTCAAATGTTAATATTACTTAAAACTAAGCAGAAAATGACAATAAGAATAGTTGAAAATTTGCTTGTCAAAACTTGAATATTTATTGTTTTTTAGTGAAGGACGTATTCGTGTATTAAGAGCAGCGAGAGTTTCCTTGGTGCGACAATGTGAAATTGGCTTAACAACTAAAGATACAATAAGAACTTTGCTACAAAACATGGACAGTAACATTGATGCTCAAGATTATAGTTTAAATATTGAAGATTTAATAAGTATTTTCAAAAAAACTGTAAGTAAAAGAATATAAAATACACTGTAAATTTTTACTTTTTTGCTAAATAATCTACGATTTTTATACTCTTCGTGTTTTTCCAAGTCAAATGAAACAATAATAAAACAAGGTTTACAAGAAAAATATTTATTGAAAAAGAATATACTATACGACTTAAGTTTCGAGTTGTGATGGTTATTATCAAATATTTAACACCTTACTTTGTAAATTATTTTATTTGTCAATCCTGTTCATATTTATAGCTTAACTTTTGCCTATATAAAAAAGAATAAATAAGAAGCCTTTCCTAATGCAAATATTTGCAATTAACAATTATTACTTTTCTCTCTATGTAAGAAAAAGTATGGGATTCATACCAAAAATTCAAAATTGAAATTTCAACAAAAATACACGTTTTGGAGGTCCCAGAGTCTAAAAATGTGGTTTCTAGAAAAATGTGTGTATGTATGTTTGTGTGTGTGTCTATGTGTAAGTCACACATAACTCAAACAGTTTTTAAGATATTGTTTTGAAATTTGGGGAATATGTTGGAAGTAAACTCTAGTTGTGCTGCCCAAAAATTCGTTTCGATCGGTTAAGTTGGCAATACGTGGTGGTCAATTTTCCTTCAAAAATCACCATAAACAGCCCTGATTTGAACAGAATAACAAATGAAG
>JARJEC010023924.1:0-14631 GCA_030264575.1 Tachinus sp. AB-2021
AGAGTTTGGTTTCGTTTCACGGTTCAATTTCTTTTTATCAATTCCATTCTTGTTCCAGTTCAAATATTAAAATTTTTGGTTTGGAAAATTAGACTCAAATAGGACTAATTAATTTATTTTTTTAAAAATTTCAAATCAGTCTGCAGACGTTTTGGAATTAAACAAATTCCTTCTTCAGCGCTGCAATAAAATGCCATGAATTTCATGGACACCAAAACAATTTAATATGATCAAATATTAAGGTCTGGTACCTCTGATATTAAAAACATGTAAAAGTAAACAGATTGGCAAGCTTTAATAGTTTTATAATTTTTTAATACAATTTATTTCTTTTTATGTTTATTTCTTTTTAATTCTATGTTAAATTATTTAACACCTTAAGACACCTAAGAGCTTAATATATGATAATATTTAATTGTTTTGGAGTTTGTTAATTTCGAAATGTCCGCGGACTGATGTGTAGTTTAAAAAAACTAATTATTAGTCTAATTTTCCAAACCTAACAAAATAAAAAGGACGTAATAAAATTAATAATTAATTTTTTTTAGATTTGACCAATAAAAACTTGATAATTAAAACACTTACTTTTCCTATTTTAATCAAAAACTCTACTAACTTCTTCTTTTAATCAAATACTATTTTTGATTAATTTTACTTAATTAATTTGTATAGATTTCTATTTAAATGTTTTTCCGGATGTCCAAATGAGTGTCCACTCTTATAACATCTGGACATAACGCGTTAAATAAATATTTAAATATGGGTTAAAAGATTACCACAAAACAACAAAATATTATAAAAAATTTTATAAATTTTTCCTTTTTTCTCGAATACCCTGTATATTATATTTTTAAATTTCAATAATTGTTCAAGATATTTTTTACTCATTTAAGCAACGTTTTAAGTGTCTAATGATTAAAAAATCTAAGTATTGAAGTTTTGTTGAGTTTTGGTGTTGAGGTTGGCTTTGATGTTTATTATTTTAAACTTTTATGCTTGAGTTATTTTGAAAATAAATAGTATTTCAAATGAAATAAAATTTAATATTTAAAATCACTTTCTTGTATATTTTTAGCTCAAAAACATTATCTTTGCTAACTTCAACGCATGTGTTTATGTATTAGTTTTCAGAATTGAAAACAAATCAATGTAATTCAAAAAGTGATTGGCATAGCTACATATAATATATTTATTTATACATATATTTAATAAAATAATAACCGCAAAGCACACATTCAATTAACACATTAAAATTTCAATATTTGATAAATAATACTCAATTAAAGCCCGCATATTAATGACAAAATATCCAATTATAACTCATAACATATATCATTCATGTATGCTTACATCAAATTAAGACGACTTATTAATGCAGATATGTTACTTATGTCAAATTTCGCAACACTTAGTTAAATTTAATAATTAATCCACGCTCAAAGTAATACTACAAACATTACATTCATAAATTAATCAATTCCACGTATCACATTCGTGGGCATACGCGTGCTCAAAATGTCATCCATTAAAGTTAATGCGCGCGCGTATAATTACCTTAATTTACTTAATGAGTGATAAAGGTCGCACATATTTATAAAATCCTCCCGCATTATTACAATTTAATATTCAAATTATTTTTTCTGATTTTAATGGGACAATATTAATCCGTACAGATAAATCATGTGTTTGTTTTACGCATGTCGCAATGACACGGCAATCGTGAGAAAGAGACTGCAGGAAAAATGTGTATTGCTAATTATGGCGGCCGCAATTAGGTATTAAACGCGGATTAGTTTAGGTTTAATGTGAGGTTGCACAATATGAGGCGGGATGGCTAAAAAAATAATAAATGAGATTACATTTGTACAGCGGTTATTGTTAAACGAGGTGCGTTATTATTTTTGTTCAAATTGGATTGAACGCGTCTAGACACGCAAGAAAGGGGTGAAATGGCACTTTTATACATGGGTTTATACTTTCTCGTAAATATTTATATTTGAATTGCATGGTTATTTGCAATTTCTTATTGGAACTGCTTATTAAAAACGTTGAGAATATTGTATTGCCAGCAGTGGTATAATTCAATTATATTATTATTGTTATTACTACTGGTATTATAAAAATAATAATTTTAAATTATTTATTCAATGTAATCAACAGTCTCGTGTTGCTGAAATTTGTGCAAAAAATTCAATAGTATTGCAGAAAAAAAAGTTTAAAAAATGTTTTAAAATAGGCAAGATAAAATAGGTAGCGTGATTAGAGGCTATGCACTATTTTACCTCCGAACCATTGTCAAAATTATGTACAAAAATTAATGAATGTATCAATCAAATGTATCAAATTCTTCCAGTTATCCATTCCATTATGTTTTTATACTAGCGTGCGGAAAAGTAGCGCATAAGCGAGCGGTAATGCAAAGAAAATTGCTCCCTGGTTTGCCAACATTGTCGGTCTGAATACTCTCATCCAGTAATAATTATCCTTCTAAAGTGAAGTTTCAAAATTAACCCTCAAGGAAATATTAGCGTCCTAATGTATTTTAAGCATTTTCGACAAGTCAAATTGAGATTTGAAGGTTTGAAGTTTAGGATACTTTGTTTGCAATGTCTTCAAAATTATATGTAATTGTTATTAAATTATGTTTAACTTTTTTACGGGCACAAGTACAAAAAAACTATGTACAATGTACGGTGTCAATGAAAATTGCGGGTTAAGTAACATTGTAGCACACGCTACGCGGTTGCTGCGTACACAACCTGCAATATTTTCTTTCCTTACATCGTAAATAGCTATTTTACTATTTACTATTTTCTTATTTTATGTAGCACAGTATCTATCATAAATATGTTTAACTTAGTATTACAATATACCTTATTTTGTAAGTCTGCAACTTGTTTACATTTATTATTTAAAACGAGAACATATTTTCTTTTTGTTGTAATTTTTGTAATATATAATGTTCTTTGAAGATATTCAGTTAATAAAGTATTATAATCATAATATCGTCAATGGCAGAAGCAAAAGAAGTATGTAAAGATAGAAATATGTGGAAAGAAATGGCAGGAAGTAAGTTTTAAAAACTCAAAGTTTGATATTTTACTGTGTCACTGGCTACGCCGAAAGGAAACGGCGTAACTTGGTGTATGTATGCATTTAAATCAACAAAAGTTTAAAAATGTGTGGAATGTAAAAAATTGAAGGATTTTATTAAATTTTGTTTGAACATTTTGACAACTACTTTCTGTATTACAATAAATGTCAAAATAATAAAAATAACGGCGCTCTCCAAGTGGCTCTGTGGTAAATGTGTTGGCTGCTGTTCCAGGCGTCTCGAATTCGATTCCGGCCAGTAATTACTTGGAGGGTTAATTTTTCAGTTCAGGTTAATGATAAATCGCATTAAACACACCTCCATCCAGATAGTAAAAAAACTGCAACTTCCGTGTTCTGTGTCTAACTATATTACGTGATCGTCGCTAATCGTTAAAGCATTGTCAAAAAATATAAATGACAACATCAATAAATAAGAAAATAATACGTCTACAAAATCTATAAAAATTTTCCAGAATTACTGCAAAATATCAATAACAAATAAAGGTGTTGCCAAAATGTCATTAAAATTTTAATAAATGTTGCCAAAAAAAACAAATAATTTTTTAAATCTCAGAGATTAATAATAATTGCAAAATGTCAAAAATACTGTAATTTAAGATGTGCCAAAACGTTAAAAATGTTTATTAAATGACAGAATCGTTTTGAAAATAAAAAAATGTTGTGTATATTCTGCAGTTAATCTGTATAATAGTTTTCTCCATTTCATGAATTTGTCTTATGGTACACCATAAAAAATATAAGAATAAATTTACATATAACAATCATCAATACAACAAAGCTATATTCTGTGCGAAAAATTAACCATGATCCCCCCCTGTATTATTAAGCCTGGCACCTGCCATCTGCCATTGGACCAGTTCAAAATCTGGTATAATTAAGTTTGTGTGGACGTGAACACCTTACTTGTCTAAATCTCTGAAAAACTGCAAAGTAACTAAAACTAGAGGTCGCAATGCGTACTAAAACTTTATCCCCAACAATATATTTCCGCCATCAGTTCGTTAATTTAAAAATAATCATTTTAAATTCAATAAAATAAGTAGAATATTTGGAGGATAGTATAATAAATAATAGTTAAGTAGGATCCAGTTGGTCTGTTAGCCACTCTACGGTTGTCCCAATTTTATATAATTTTAATTTATATTTTTGTATTTCGCGAGTTTCGACACTAACTTGACACTAATCACGAAAGTATTGTTTTCCGCATTTGACTTCTCAAAAGCGCCATCTATTGGTTTTTTATTTTCTCCAAAAGAGAGAAAAGTAATAAATTCGTATCTTTTTAGTATTTCTTAGTGAGTCTTTTTAATGCTTTTTTATAAGTTAGGATTAAAATATCAATCTAAAACTAATTTAATTCAATTTCTGGGGTTAAATAACCATAGAATTGAGCAACTACCTTTCTTCATTTGTTATTCTGTTCAAATTGAGGCAGTTTATAGCAATTTTTGAAGGAATTAAATAAAAAACAATAAAAATGAGGATTTTTTGGGCGGCACAACTAGAGCTTACTACTAACATATTTCTAAAATTTCAGAACAATATCTTATAAACTGTTTGAGTTATGCGTGACACCCACATACACACATACATACACACATTTTTCTAAAAATTGATATTTCAATTTCAAAATTTTGGTATGAATCCAATACGTTTCCCTATATAGGAGAAAAAGTAATTGCACAGCTTTAACAGGTTCAAATATATGAAATGTCAAAAAACGTTTAAATGATACCAGGAAGATGGAAGATATTTGTCTCTTTTCTTGCCATGTTATCCAATCGATGACTTAAAGTGGTCCATTGTTTACCAGAATAGACCTTGGCTTTTAGTGTTACAATTTCGGTAAAATTGTTTGAATATGCAAAACAATACAATTGCCAAATATTTGCAAAGGTTTCAGAAAATGCTAGTAAAATATTTGTAAAAAACTATTTTTTAAAATAAACTTAATTTTTTTCTCTTGTCTTCTCTTTCAGTGTTAAACAAATCTTTTATAACTTATTTTCTTGAAACACAAAAGTGGGTAACATAAAAAAGCAGATTAACACATTAGTTGCCGCAATAAAAAATTAAAAATGGGTATACTGGACCATAGTAAAAATGTAAATTTTAACAGTTTTGAAAACATCATTTCAAAAATGTGTTCTTTTTTACTTTTTAAAATTGGGAAGCAAGTTTGCATCTCGCAGCTATAACTTCAACATCCTTTAAGAGGTAAAAATGTACAGTATCACGTAAGCTGCGTCAAGAAAAAATAGCATTAAGATATTTGTTCTTATTTTCATTTACTTGAAACTTAAAAAATTACGACATTTCTTAAGTTAAAAAAAAATAGGATTGATTTAAAAAATGTAAGTATGCTTGGACCACACAGCGCAAGAAAAACTTTCATTACATTTTTTATAAAAAAGATATTTATTAATCGCGAGCATCGAACCCGAAACCCTTAGCATCGTAGACGGTCTCTCAACCACTCCACCACTGAAGTTAACTTATAAATGATTAAATGTGTAACAAAGTTAATTAAGTAATCCGATTTCTATATTTTTGATATGTATGGGCTATGTATCTGACACTGACAAATATTATTAATTAATTTGTATATTGCTCATCTCAATTCCACTAATCTATTTTATATCTTTTCTCTCTTTCGCCTCAAAGTTCTTTTATTTGACGCGTCAAAAAAAGGAGAGAAGGTGTAAAATTGATGAGTGGAATTGAGATAGATTCAGAATATTCGCTAAATTTGACTTAGAAAAAAATCACCCCCATAAAAACTGTTTTTATTAAATATGATTTGTTTGTTTTTCAAAGCAAACTAGCTTCTTAGAACTAAATATATTTTTTGTGAAATTGTGTTACAGAACTAACATTTTGATAATATTTTTACTTTAAGAAAACAATTACTATTTACTACAAATTGTGCAAATATTATCATAGATAAAATCCTGACCCAATTCCGAATGATTATGATTAATTAATCATTATTCAAGTGTAATTTAAATTTTGTTATTTAATTTATAAAATATAGTATTGAATTAAATATCTTTATATACCTTAATAATAAAAAATCGTTACAAATGTGTTTTAAAGAGTAATTGTTTTATTATCTTAATACATATTTATTATGTTAATTTAGCAACGCCCTTTGTTTTAAATAACATCATTTTTTATACTGTCATATATATTGATTACAAGCAATGGTAAAAGTTCACCGTTGATTTAAGGGCGCAATAGGATGTCAGCTGTCTAATTAAATTGTATATTCTGCGTCTCCTTCGTGCTCGCAAAGGAAATGAATTTTTTTATTGAAGATTAGCATTTTCATTATATTATATGAATGTTTTTTTTTATACTGATGTTATAAAAACTGAACCGTACAATACAATATAACATTATTAAGTATGTAAATTACAGTCACTTATTTAATTAACGATTAAATTGTGATAATGCATTTGTTAATTGTTTTTATTTTGATGCTATTTTTATAAACTTATATTCACACAATTATTTTCATAAATAGTTATTGTTAAAAATACATTAATTATTAATAAGTTATTACTGACCTATATCAATAATAATAATAAATTATCATTCATTAAATAAATTACTTTTAAGTATGTTCAGCATTATAAATCAATAGTCAATTTAAAGTTATTACAATGAAAAAGTACACGGTTCAGGTCAATAACGAAAATTATCGCCTGTGTGACACACGATGCAAGCCATACTAGTTAAATAAATGTTATATGATGCTTAATTATAATAATAAGATTATCGTGACCATCTGCATCGAGTTTTAATATTCGTCTTGCATCAGTAAATGTCCCATATTTACAAAATCAATCATCCATAAATGTTGAAAATTGTTGAGATGATAAAAAATATTTATAAACTTTTGTAAGAAATCAAGAAATGTAGTTTGTGATTTTGTTTTCTTTTCGTTTTTGTATTATTGCAATTTTAGTAAATTAATATTTGAAATATTCTTACTAAAAATCCCTAAATATAGTATTAGTACTCAATTTGAATACAGTGCTAGTTGTAAAAAAATGCTGCAAAATGTATGTAAAATGTCCCATTTTTTATTACGGTGAAATATTTAGTATTTATCGATAAATTCTGTAAAACTCGTTGAATATTAAAAAATGTCGACAAAATATCGATAAATATTATGACGTGTTGCAAAATGCTAAACAATGTAGAAACAAATTTATTTTTGCAAAATATAAAATATGTTGTTTAGTAATTTTATGAAATACTAAAAAATATCAAAACATATTGAAAAATATTAATGATAAATATTTATTAAATGCTGCAAAATATAAAAAAAATATGCGTAATATTGATCAATCGTTATTTTTATATAATCAATAAATATTTAAAAGTTTAACATGTCGCCAAATCTATATAATAAAATCCTTATTTTGTCTGTGCGACATCGAAGTTCTCCTAGACCATAGGCACCAGTGATATGGGAAAAGTCTTTAAAGAAAGGTAATGAGCCTGCAAAGGATTTCTTTATGTCAAACTTAAATATTGCCCATCCCAGCCGTAGGTTGGGCAACGGGCTTAATAGCTATTAATAATAAAAAATTCAATCTGCGATTAAGCGACAAACCCTATTTGTCTAACATGTATTTACATTAATCAGCACATTAGAAATGCAAACTATTTTTCCCATAATAATGCCGGCCGTAGAATGGGCTCAATAACTAGTAAAAATAATAAAACATTACAAAATCTAAAAGAGTCTAAAATGTTTATAAAATGTTTCAAAATCGGAAATGGTTGAACTGATTATTTGATCATAGTTAGGGTGAGTGGCTATGCACTTTTTCTTGTAGCAAAATATAAACTGACCAGAAATCCACCTGGAATAACTAAATATCCTTACAGGCAACTAATATCACAAAAAGTTAGCATTAAATATTGAAAAGTTTTAAAATCAATTATTCCAATGCAAATCTGTATAACTAAACAAAATTTCATACTCAACACAGTTTATTATAATTATTTTAAAAAAATGATATGCGTCCTGTATACTTTAATTTTTTGAATAATTAAATTAAACAAAATATCATACCAAATGACCAATTTAAAAGTTTTAGAGTACCATGTCGGACACTTCATTTTAATCAACTTAAAAGGTTTAAGTACATGACAGTTAGTTCATTATGATCAATTAAAAAAATTAATATATTTTTTGAATAATCAAATTAAATAAAATTTCATACCGGATATTTCATTTTGCATTTTGATTAATTTAAAAGAATTAAGTACCAACCAGTTCATGTAAATTCATTACAATAATTAAACAAAATTTCATGCCAGATCAATTTTGATCATTTTAACAGGTTTAAGTACAAGTCAGTTCATTATGATCAATTTAAAAAAATAATATGCCGCTGGGATAATTAAATTAAAATTAAACAAAATTTCATACTAGATACTTCATTTTGATCAATTTAAAAGATTTAAGTACTAGCCAGTTTAGGTAATGATCAATTTAAAAAAATAATAATATGCCTGCGGGATTCTTATAAAATGTTGAAAAATTAAACAATAATTAAACAAAATTTCATTCCGAACACTTGATTGAACAAGATTTGTGTACCAAGAAGATTATTATGCTCAATTTAATAAATTTTATTTGAGCTTGGAATACTTTGAATGTTGAAGAATTATACAATAATTAAACAATTTTATATTTTGATCAATTTAAAAAGTTTAAATACTAGATAGTTTATTATGATCAATTTGAAAAATTTTACATTCAAACGGAATACTTATATTTTTCTAATAATTAAACAAGTTCATTATGAATAATTCAAATAATTTATTTGCGATGAAATTATTAAATAGAGTCTAAGTTGAAATTAGAATATTGTAATTATTAAATAATTACCATGCAATTACTCCATGTAGTGATAAATGATTCCAAAAACATGTGATCTAAGTGATGTGGGTTCCAGCCCCACTCAAGATATTTTTTTGGAATCATTTATTACTACACGGAGTAATGGCGTGGTAATTATTTAATAATTATAATATTCTAATTTCAACTTAGGCAACAAGCTCCTAAATAACATTTTTAGTAAGTCCCTATTCTAATTATTTTTTTTAAATAAGATACAAGCTTCAAAGCAGTCTAAATTGTCATTATTTCGTAAGATTTTTAAAATATACTAAATAATTAATTATACAAATAGTTTGTTTTGAAAATTTCGCCAGTAAGTCTTGAATTTTGAATAAATAATTTATATGTATTTGTCAGCGTCCAACACTGAAATCCGTTGATCCCTGTAATGACTAGAAGGCGGATTTTGTTGTTGTTTTATTGCAAGAATTAAAGCAGATTAATTCTCTTTTGTATCTCTACGAATTGTGGAAAACTAAGCATTTTAGTACCACTATTATATTGCCTATTTTCTAGTTTAAGACTTGAAGCTGAACATTTATATTAGCCCATGTTACAGCTATTTTGGACCTTTTCATGTTTCTGCAAAATAAATATTTTTAAATTTTAATATTAACAACTAAATTTAGTTTTTATTAGTAACTGATCATGTTCCTTTGAAATTTAAAAAATAAATAGTTGTACCAAAACTTGGCATTTGATACAAAATACAATTTTACATCACGTTTTTGTATGTACAATAATTACAAAGAGCTCGCTTGGTAAAGTTCGTGATGGATTTTTTACAGAATATTTCAAAGGTTCTAAGAAAAATTGGAAATATTGTAAAAATTTATCTGCATTATTGTAATCCATTACTTCAATACTTCATTACTTAATTCAAAACACCTTATTACACATTATTTTATGTTTTATTGTTTTTCTTACCTTTCTTCATAAAATATCAAAACATATTGACTATAAGTTATTATTTTACAATAAATAATAATTATATCATAAAATGTTATGAATATATTACAAAATAGTTAAAATATGTCTAAAAGTTTACAAAATTAAGCATTTTCATTGACTTTTTATTGAATTTTTTGCTTATTTTAAAGCTTTTTTCAGGTTTTAAGTGCTATTTTAAGCAGATCGACGTATTTAAGAGTCGTATAACCACTCGCTATGACTAGTTTATTATTTGCGGTGGCATTACACGTTAATCAATTATTTGGTTCATTTTGTTTCAATGCGATGCGGAAAACACCAAGGTGCACTGATAATCTCTTATGAAAAGTGAAACAATTATATCCATTTGATTGTTGCCGCTTGTAGCAACTTGGAAGTTGAATAATTGATTATGAACCTTTTTTTACTCAATCTGTTTAGATTTTTTGTAAGCTTGGCGTTGTGATACTGGTTGCCTGCATAGGATATTGAGTTGTCCAGATGAATTTCTGGCTTAATATTCTTCTTGCAAGAAAGGGCGTATAACCACTCACTATGATTAGTGTAAATATTTAATGCCGACATATATTATACAAATTTAGAATACTGATAAAAGTGATAAATTAACAAAATATTATGGATCCATCAATAAAAATTAAAGTATTAAAATTATATGTATTTGAATTGAAGATATTAAAAACAATATTTTAAAATTTACTGAAAAATATTCATACATAGTTCAATGAATATAATTCATTGAAATTTCTCATGCTATGGATAACCATTCGATTACTTGGATTACCTCCGGGTTGTTTGCGTACATACCACAATTCAAACATTAATTAGAGCTCAATAAATGATAATTGAAACAAGTACATTATTCAATAGTTCGCCGATAACCATAAAGACAATTAATTATTGAACCCTTATCCCGGCAACAATTTACAATTATATTTAAAATTAACGGGCAATTTGTGTAACTGCCCGCATGCTGATTGCGTTCGTGCAGAACTGCGTTGTCTCTCGCATCCACTCGTCAGGGGCTAATGAAATATGTACAAGGTGCGACCGATTTCCGGCGCCCCCTTTTCATCGATTTGTTTGTATCGCTAGAGTGAAAAACTGTTTATATCCCATCTGTCCCAAATGAGAGACAAAAGCAATTATGTAATGAAGAAATGTAAATATTAATGTTTGTATTGTGAAATGTATGCAGAGGTGGACAGTTTGTATGACCGGGTTTGTTAAATGATTAAATGTTTGAACAGTTATTTTTTAATTTCATTTGCATGAAACGACACAATATTTATAAACTGGATACTTAACAAAGATTTATAAACGTGATATTGAGTTTAATTTAACGAAACATTTATATTTAATATATTATCTGAACTGTGTGCAGTGTGTACATTTGAAATAGATATGGTATTAAAAAATATTAAATTCTTATATTAAATTACAAACAAATAATTTGTATAAACTAAATAGTTCAACAAAAGGTTAACTCTAAAATAGAAAAAAGCACGTGTAATAGTATCGGTTGTATATTTTGAATAACCTGTAACATTTAGCAATTGGCAACTAAAGATTTTAAACGTTTTGAGAAAAGACAATTAGTTTATATAAATGTTTCCTTATTTTTTCTATATTTTAATTAAGCCAATACAGTTATAGTACGCTCATACATATTTTAGCTACAATACATTAAACGAAAATCTGTAGACTACATTTCACAAATTTCCGAGTTATTTAGTAATTTACAGCCCACCAGAATTAAGTTGAAGCAAAGTTCAAATATTCGCGTCTTAAAAGTGTAGGATATGGGAGTGGTACTAAAATATATGCATCATGCTGTTACTGTAAATTGGGAAATACAATGTTATGACACCTATGACTGTTATATTATGTTTTCATTGGGTGAGCAAGTGAGATCACTTAACTTGCATTTTATCTCGAAATATAGACGCTACCCTTTTTCCTCCGCTTTTATGGCGCAAAGATTTGAACGTTGGTTCACCTTAATTCTGGTTGCTTGTAACTTAAATTTAAATTAACTAGATGCGCAACCAAATATTCATCGATTATGCAACTAAATTTGGTTGATATTGACAGAATTTGCTTATTTTACAAATAGCTCAGTCAACCTGGTTCAAAAAGTGCTTATCTTTACAAAATCTATTAGCAGGCCAACTTTTTGATTATTAGCTTAAATGTTCTCCTTCAACCAAGAACCGCGAAAATTCACCAAAATTTCCTTGTGCATCACGAGATAAGAACGATTTTTTATATCTCTACTGCTATTGGTTAGATTTTCGTTTTTTCTCAATGTACANTTTTTAAATATTTTCTATCTGCTTTTCTCACCACAAAAATCGCAAAAGTCAAACCCGTTATTAAAATATTCTAGTTAATGGTCCAACTCGTATTTTTTATTTACATAATTGATCATTAAAAAAAGTTTCTTATTGATTTAAATTATTTATTGTTTTATTTTACATTTTTGTGTATCTTTGATTTTCATTAGGAGGTGAGTTGTTTAATTAACAGAGGGTATATATATATATATATATATATATATATATATATATATATATTTTTTTATACCCTTAATATACCCAATTTACTCGAAAATATCAATCTCACAAAAAATGCTGTGACATCAAAGTTGTAGGCCCTGTAACTTTATTTTATCATTTTTTAATAAACAAACAATAAAATTGCTTTTATTATTGATTAAATAACTCACCTCTTAATAAAAAGCAAAAAGAACTAGGATATTTTAAAAACGAGGTTAATTTGGCGCCTTCTGTAGTGGGTACACTTTCCGCCACGACATTTCTTTTGAAACACAAACACAACTTGTAGAAAATTGTATGCCCTACAACTTTTGTTTCAAGATTTTTTTCATAACTATTATAGAACAACTGATAGAAAATATTTAAAATACCACTCCCCCCACCCTAAAAAGGATTTTTTTTTGCCTGTTGCACTTTTCCTTGCAAAGTTATGTAAACAAGTTTCATATAAAATTTTAGTTATTTTAAATATTTTTCTGTACATATAGAAAAAAAGAAAACAAAAATTCAACCAATCGCAGCCGAGATATAAAAAATCGCCCTTATTACGTAACGCACAAGGAAATTTTGGTGGATTTTCGCATTTTGGTGCCGAAAGAGAAATTTTAAACAAATAATCAAAAACTTAGCCTGCTAAAACATTTTTTAATTTCAAATTCCCCATTATCTGACCTAAAGTTGAATTCAGATAAAAGGTTAATCAAATGCTTGTTTCGCGCTTCTAAAAGCTGACCAATGCATTGCAGTAAATTTCACTTCGCATTAAAGTTTTAAAAAAAGAATTATAAAATCAATTATTTGTTTACGAAATATTATATAAAATATTTTGATCTTCGCCGAGGTGTATATTATCTGGTTGGGCAAATTTCAAAGCAACACATGGCCAATATTTATCGTTATAAGAAAATTGACAATTTGTCGCAAGATCAAAGAAAGCCAGGAAATGATACCATGTGTACACTTATCTAAATGCGGTCGTCCTGCATTTTTTTAACCAGTTTTGTGAGGCAACTCAGTTAAGCACAAAATTGATATCACTACAGCAAAGACTGCCCAGGAGTTTTAATCTTTTTATGTTAAAAAGACTGCGGTATCCTATCAAGTTAGAATATTGTCTTCTGAAAATAGAATAAAAACTCAGGTTCAGGAGAGGGAATTCAGAGATCAACATTTTGATCATGATAAACAATAAAAAATATTTAATTTTGTCCAACTGAAATGAAGGGCAATATTTTGTTAATACAAACAATTGCAAGAATGATGATATCAGAGTAAAAAATAAAACAAAAATCTGAAGACAAAATTTTGAAATGGTGTGCGTGCCCCCTTCGCCACCCCACTTTTCAATAGGAACGAGAAGATTTAAAAATATTAGCATTTCAAAACCTACGGCTGCTGAAAGCTTGATTTACGTGTCAATACATCAATTTTATGTTTAAAGATTTACGTAAAAATGTTATGTAAATAATATGTCATAAAAACTTAAATTATATTTTTAACGTAAATTATATGCAAATTGGTTAACTTTATAAAAACTTAGTAATTTAAGTACGTAAATAACGTATTATAATTTACGTAAATTTTAGCCAATTTATTAAACATATTATTTACGTTTATTTAACGTAAATTTTGACTAACATTCAACATGGTTTTAGAAAAAATCATTCAACAGACACGGCTATAACTAATTTTGAACAAGGAATATATACTGAGCTAAATAAAAAAAAACTATTAGTACTTTTCTTTGACCTATCACTTATCTCAATTTCTCCTTTATCTTGGAAAAACTTGCAGCACTAGGCATATGGGGTCTTGTAAACAATTCGGTTCGATCTTATCTTGAACACCGCTAAATGTTTGTTAAACTAAACAAAAGTGAATCAGAACTTTTTGATAACGATGCCATTGGGGTACTCCGAGGTAGTGTTGGAGGACCACTTCTATTTCTTATTTTTGTTAACGATTTACTCGATTATATTGATATTGGGAAACTATGCATGTTTGATGATGATACGTTAATTGTATTAGCGCAGATTCAATTGAGGAATGTCAAAAAATAGCTAGTGAAATAATTTAAAAAATTAT
>JARJEC010023971.1:0-11726 GCA_030264575.1 Tachinus sp. AB-2021
ACTTTCAACCATTGCAACTTTTAAACTAGTTAATCAAAATGAATAAACCTTTCACCCTTTATACTTTGACAACTATATATTTATATTATGCTCAAATTTGAACATTTTTCGTCAAATAAATTTTTAATTATAATTATTTTATTAGATCCAACAAAAAGTTATTCAAACCTCATATTGAACTCTCAACCATTACAACTTTTAAACTGATTGATTAAAATGAATAACATTTTGACAGTTTATATAGTTTTATTTTGTATTGACTTGAAAATAATTGATCGAATAAATTTTGAGTTATGATTATTTTATTAGAATCAATCGAAAACTGTATGCGGCAATATTTTGTACAAATTTCAACATTTTTCGTCAAATAAATTTTGAGTTTCTTTGTTAGACGCAACCGAAAACTGTTGAGACCTACTTTTGAATTTTCAACCCTTTGATTAAAATGCAGCAAATATAAACACTGTCCATTTCAAATAAACTGTAATAATTAATAATAGTTTCAGCTCTTTAATATTAGGTTCCAAAATAAAAAACGCTAGGATTATTATTAACAAAGTACAAATTAATTAAACCCGTTAACAGCTACCGCTGAGCTGTGATAAAAATACCACTTGACAGAACCTCAAAAGGCATGCGATTTACTATAAAGTCATTATGCAGTGGCCTATTTATACCGCCTTTATTTATTTTGCAATTTTCCAACTGACTTTTATTAATGACGTTCTTGATGGCCGGGCAGCAAATTATGCAAAAACGTTTAAGGCAAAACAAATATTCCGGAATTTCATAAAAAAAATTAATATTTTTTTTTTAATAATAAATTATGATAACAAGAAAAGGATTCAACTTTCAAATGCGTGTAACGAACACCATATTTGGGCCAGATTTGTGTATTATTCATGAGCATTAAAATCAATCAATCAATTCGGTTCGATTTGTATTAACATGTAGCAACGTGTTTCGCAGACGGCACTGTTGCTTTGGTTATATTTGGTATGCTTGGCTCAGACGTCGGGGTAATATAAATTATCAGTTTCGATTAAGGCCCGATTGTGGGTCGTAAAAGGTGGCGGGCCGCTTATATATCGCGACGACGCCACCACTATCAGTTTCAATAATTGATTGAGATATGAGTATTAAGAGGTTTCTGGTGTTGGAACCGATGAGAGACGGGGCCCCCATTAGCACCGAGATATGAACTATGTATGCGATGATTAAATCCACATATAAATAAAGAAAACGAGATGAGGCAAGAAAAAAGGAGGCCATCTCTCGCGGGTGATTAGTGGCATCCATAAATGATTGAGGATTCTATGATGGGGCGTTATCGCCGGGGCGCCAGCGACGCCTTTTAATCATCCCTCGGCACATTTCTCTCGCACCTTATCTACCCCCGGCTGGGTATTTTTTTTGGAAAATAAAAAGTCGCGCCCGGAAAGCAGCGATAGCGAGCGCGGGACGTCCGCAGATGACGGAGGTGTGCCCGCCGATTTAATGCGGATAGAATTCGCAGATCAATTTTAGATTCCGCACGATTTATAACTTCCTCTTATACAGGAGTCGGCCCCCGATAGCATCTATCGATCACGCCACATTACCATAAGACATTGATTTATAATTATCTCAACCTAAACCGTCGCCATCACTCATAATTACATTTGCATCCGAAGCAAAATTGCAATTAGAAACATTTTCATTTTAACAATAGAAACACAACATTTATTTTGCTCGGCCGCCAATTCCAATAAAAATGGCGCAGTCGCATTTATTTATTAATAACAGACAAAACTTGAACTTAATTTCCAACTGTTATCGTCTTACATTATAACGCAAAACTTTGCGGATTGAATCATTTTGATGAGATTAACCACTGTTCTGTTTAAAACATAGTTCTAAAGCTCAATATGTATAAATGCGATAAGAACGTTAAATTTGATGATGCATTTGTGGCAGCTTGCAATTAGCGCTTTTCTCACCTTCGCACGTGCAAAAAAAATGTTTAGCAACATGCCACACATTAATTACATTTTATTGTTGTTGCCATAAATAAAAAATAAAATAACGATGGGAACGGGCGTATATCCGAATTGGAGATAATGTGGCGCGGTAGGTCACGATCTCGATACGGGCAGAGTGCAGCCATGTGCAGTTTTTGATTAGCCCCGATATGCACACACACCGGCTCCTATCTGCGATTTTTCACACGAATTGCTCGCCGGTTTGCCCTTTTTTTCCTCTCTCCGGCGAACGATCAACAATTTTCCCGAATCAAATATCGCGTTCGGATCTGATTCGGCGGAGGTGCACGGGTCATTAATTAACAGGTCGCGATATATAAATGACTTACGTTATCAGCACCGAGCTGGTTAAATGAGGGCGCTTTTTTTGGTATTATTGGCGATAAACAATTTACCAGATTGGTATCATTACTTTCTAATGGATGCGAAAGTAGGGTTTGAAATGCAAATGATTTTTGTAAATTTTTAAAATGAATAAAATTGTTACTTAAATAAACTCAAAGATAAAAATCATAGAAAACCTTAGTGCAAAAACAGATCATTTCCATTTTTAAATCAAATTTTATCTTATAAGTGTTTTATGGAATTTTCTGTCAATTGGTGTAGTAAAGTTTTAGCAAATGATTTTCATAATAACATAGCTATTACGAGTATTCCGACATTTTTAAAAGTTGCACTTGGTCGGCTTTTGTATTTTTCTTTTTAAAATTGTAACTCAAAAAGTTCAGCAAATTAGGTCAGAGTTTCTCATAAAAAATAAACTCAATAACCAGTAAATCAATTTGTAATTTTTCCTTAAATAAACCACATAAATTAATCTTCAAAATTAAAATTTTAAAAATTTAAACACAAAATATTGCTTATATTTTTAAAGTAAATCGAATTCAAAATTACCAAATATTTTTTGCAAATTTCGGAAATAAATTCGAGTTATCTTCGAATAAATTCATTAGGCAACAGTTATTAAAATTATTTATATATTATAATATTTTATATTTGCAATTTTTTAGAATATTTTAGATTTTTCTTTGGATAAACCAAAACATCAAGCCTAGGGCACAATTTTTAGAATTGCAACTGAACTTGAAAATTGCTGACAATATATTTAGAAATATGCAGCAAAACATGCAGTGTTTTTATCCTGCTTTGTTCACATGTCATTCGTAATTTAAAAATTGTACATAATGACGACCGTCAATGCTTTTAAATGAAAATTATTTTTATGCCAGTCTTGTTATAATGCATTTAGTTGCGGCATGTCTGAGAATATTCGTTTCAATAATTATGCAGTCGCATTATGAATCGGTCTCGTTTACAAATGCTTTCAATTTATAATTGGCTTTGGTAGTGGCTGTTGTGTTTTGGTTTGATACAAACCAGTTCCTCCAGATGACTGATAAGCTATGAGCAGAGAGCACAAGGTGGCCTAATTAAACGCGATGCGAAGGAAGCAGATAGGTCCCGGGCCGACGACTATCTCGCCCCGATAGGAGGACTGACAGCTCCCAGACGATGCTCATTACGGTGGCAACTTCATCGTGATAGCGCCCTCCCGTCCGTCCGGCCGCTGCCAATCAAACATCCCGGGACGTCGACTTCCATATAATTTAATTGATGAAATTTTTATTTACAATATACGCTGGGGGCACATATATTACACATATAAATCATTGCAACGAAAATGAGTTTGTTGGTTATCGGACTTATCAGCGGCGAACTGTGGGAGGTTAGCTTAAAGGCGTCTACACAGTTCCGGACTGCGCTTTTTTAATCTTTACAAAACACTGATAAAATGCACTCAAGTACCACCACTTCACGATAATAAATTGCTCTCTTTATAAAAATGCAGCATTTATAATTTTATTTTTCACTAAAATCTATAAATAACTTTGTTTTGATGTATCAGCAATCGAATCTGGATTGAAGGCCGCACAAACAAATATTTTTAACTTTTGTTGTTATATTTTAATCATTTTAGCAATTTGTTAATTATGAACGCATTTTAATAAAAAAATTACCATATATTTTATTAAAAATGTGATTCATTCAAGCAAAAATATCTTAATTTTTTTATTAATTTTGCAAATTGGAAAATACCATTTTTCTGTTTTAAAAAAATGAAATGTTCACAAACAAAAAATAGTATAGAATTTTTTATTTTGATTTTCTACCAAAGCACTCGTAAAAAATCTGATATTCTAATCTTTTAGTTTTAAATTTTATAGAAATTGGCAAACGTGAAGAAAAAGTAATTATAATTTAATTTTTTGAGACTAGGATTTTTTAATCATCCAAAGAAGAAAAATTTGACTTTTCGTTAATTTGTATTTTTTTTTTAATTTTTAAAGCTGCCCAAGTGGCTCTAAAATTAGTCTGATGACAACCCGTACGTTGTCTAGATGTTGCGTGCACATTGAAGAACCCAATATTTTGGAATTTCCAAATAAGCAACAACATTCCAAGATGTGGTTAACCTATGCCGTCTGTGATTAGTTTCAAAAATGCAAAAATAGGCCGCCGTTAAATAATGCGTTACCATTATTTTTATAATTTGTTCTTTTTAATGTTTAAAAATAAAGTTAAATTAAATTTCTTATAAGCGGAGAACATTGATGCAACTGAATTATTTTTGCTAATTGCAGGGGCCCTTTAAAAAAATTATGTTCTATTTTTATTTTCAGATATTTTTTTACGAAAATTTTATTTCTTTTTCTTAAAAGCAAAAACAATTAAATGTCTTCTTCTTGGAACATTTATAAATATATTTTTGAAACAATAAAAAAGTGTAATTGCAAGAAAACTTAAAAAATAATATTTTCTTATTTTTCTTTCTTAAAAACAAAATTAACAAAAAACCTTAGTTTTCTGATTATTTTTTCCATTAATTTTGTTTGTTAGAAAAATAATATATTACTTTTTATTAAAAACAAATATTCTTTTAGAAAATCTATAAACTAAAAAAACGAAAAAATCTTTGTTTTCTGATTATTTTTTCCATAATTTTTTTTTAAATAATATATTTTAATAATAGTATGATTTAAAAAATATTTTGTCTTAAAAACAAGTATTCCTTTAGAAAATCAATAAACAAAAATACCAAAAAATCTTTGTTTTCTGATTATTTATTCCATTTTTTTTTTCAGAAAAATAATACATAATAATACTGTGATTTAAAAAATCCTTTTCTTATTTTTTCTTAAAAACAAGCATTCCTTTAGAAAATAAATAAACAAAAAATCTTCGTTTTCTGATTATTTTTTCCATTTTTTTTTTCAGAAAAATAATACATTTTAATAATAATATAATTTAAAAATTATTCTTTTCTTATTTTCTTCTTAAAAACAAGTATTTCTTAGAAAATCAATAAACACAAAAAAACAAAAAATAATAAAATTATTTTCTTAAAACACGTAAACTGCTTTCCTTATATGTATTTTCTTGAAACAACATAAAAAACAAGAGTTTCTTTTTTTGCTGCATTTAAAAGACAACAATTTTGTCATTTTCCAAGTGAAACAACAAAATATTAAGAAGGAAAAAAGATTAGTTTCAATTTGTTTCTTTCTTGAAAGTAAAAGAATCTATATGAATTTTTATAAACAAATTTTGATTCGACCAAAAAAATAAGAAATCATGAAATTAAGAATTAAAAGGACCACACTTCAATCATAAAACTTACAACTTCATTTTCAATGCACGGGCAACAACTCGCGACCCACAATTAACGGATCACTGCCCCCCCCCCCCTCCGACCCACGGCGTTGACAAACCTACGACTCACAAATTCGAACAAACCGCAATCGAGCGTCACCAACCCGCAATCCACAAAACATGACCCACAACTCACAATCCACAACTCACAACCCGCAATCCAGAACCCACAACCCCCGTTCCACAATCCACAACCCACAACCCACAACCCAAAACCCAAAACAACAACTCACAAGCCACAGCCAAAACCCACTATCCACTATCCACTATCCATTATCCACTATCCACTATCCACTATCCGCTATCATGAAATTAAAAATTAAAAGGACCACACTCCAAACATAAAGCTTACAACTTCATTTGCAATCCTGTGGCCCGTGGATCAATTCACAAAACATGACCCACAACTCACATCCCACAACTCACATCCCACAATCCACAATCCACAACCCACAATCCACAATCCACAACCCAAAACCAACAACCAACAACCAACAACTCACAACTCACAACCCACAACCCACAACCCACAACCCACAACTCAAAACCCAAAACCCAAAACAACAACTTACAACCCACAACCAAAACCCATAACCCACTATACTCTATCCTCTATCCGCTATCCGCTATCCGCTATCCGCTATCCGCTATCCACTATCCACTATCCACTACTCCCTGCTCACTACCTACCACACGCTACTTATCACCAACAAATTTCACTCATCGATTTTACATCTTCTCTTCTCTAACTCTGTAAATGAAAAGTTTCATTCGCGCCACGAAACGTTGCATTCGTAAAACGCGGCCTTAAAAAATAACGCCTACAAAGAAAATTTACTTTAAAACACCCAAACAAACAAACGTCGGCGCCGTAAAAAACCAAAATATTTATACTTCTTAAAATTCAGTTCGTAAAAACAAAACAAAAAAAATGGAAATTTTGTTTTCTAAAGTTTAAAAAAGAATTTCCTGTATTTTAGTTCTTGAAAACCCCTCATAAATAAGAAACATTTGAAAAATTTATTTACATATATCTAAAAACTAAAATATCCGCTTTTTTGTTTTTAGATGTTCAAAAATAGTTTTTTTTAATTTGCAATCCACATGCTTAAATTTGATTAAAATCAAACGTTAAAATCCAATTTTCGAAGTTTTAAAGTGAAAAATTTTGGTATATACATGTTTGGGCATGTTTGGATTTAGATTTTCATTTCTTTTTGTTAAAACATGGTTGGTAAATTATGGACGATTGAAAAAATCCTGTTTTTTACATTTTTTTTAATTCTTTTATTTTCAAAATTTTCGGTTGTTTCCTTCTTAGATATTTTGATTTTTTAATAATCTTACAATTCGTTGTCGCCTAAATCAACTTTTGGTACATTTTCGTATAGTTCAAAAAAATTGGTGTTTAAAAAAAATTCAGGAAAACTTTCAAACAAAAAACAAAAATATCGTTACTGATCTCAATATTGATTTTTTCTTAATTACATATTATTTTTTGAAAATTTTAGTATGTTTAAAAATAAATATTTTCCAAGGCATAACTTTCTCTCATCTGTGTATGTGTTAAAAAACCCACAAATTCACATTTGAAAAACAACAATTTAAAAACTAATTTTGAGAATTACTTTTAATTTGGAGTCAATAATTTAATTATATATTAGATATATTAAAAATTCTATTTATTCAAATTTTCAACTTTCTTTTACCTGCAATTTTAAAGTTCATTTTTATTTTTGTTGGAAAATGTTTGCCATGTTTAAGTATGATTCAATAAAATGGATGTCTTAAGAAAAACAAAAACAGAAAAAAAGATTTTTAATTAAAATACAGTTTTTTGTTTATCAAAAAATCGAAATATAATAGCTTTAAATTATTTTTTACTGTAAAATTCTATTTATTCAAATTTGGAACTGTTATTTTAAAAAATTTCTTTTTTTTTATTTAGATTTTAAATTTCTTTTTCTATTTGTTGAAAAATGTTTGGCTTGATTATGTATGATTCAAGAAAATGAATGTCTTAAGAAAAACTAAATCAGAAAAAAATATTTTTAATTATAATACTATTTTTCGTTTCTCAAAAAATCAAAGTATAATCGCTTTAAATTATTATTAATTTTTAAATTCTATTTATTCAATCTGGAAATATTATTTTTAAAAAATTATTTTTTTTTTTTAATTTAGATTTTAAATTTCTTTTTGCTATTTGTTGAAAAATGTTTGCCATGAATCAAGAAAATGAATGTCTTAAGAAAAACAAAATCTGAATTTTTTTTAATTAAAATACTATTTTTTGTGTCTCTAAAAACAGAGATATATTCCTTATAAATTCTTTTTCTTATTAATATTGAAATCATAAGTATTTTTTAATTTTTTTAATTAATATTCATAGTATAAATATATAAATTAAATATTTTATTTTCACTTTGTTTATTATTTTGCATTTTATAAGATCGATTTCGCTATTTTATAATAATAATAATAATATTAATAAAAAAAGTAAAAACACAATATTTAATTTACTAATAGTTATACTATAAATAAATAAATTAAATATTGTGTTTTTACTTTGTTTATTATAAAATAGCGATTAAAAAAGTAATTAAAAGTCTAAAATTAAATATTTATCCCAAACATATTTTCATTTTTTTGAAAAAGCAATTTAAACAATAATTCTAAAATTTCGTTCTTTTATTGTAGCTTCAAATTTTTGATCGTTATTGTCTTTAGAATTAATTTCGTTTCCTTGGGCTTTTGAGAAAATTTATAATTTGCATTTGAAGCTTTAAGTGAGAACCAGTTTTGGTTTCAATTTTAATGCTTCTTCTTTCAATAAGCCGCATTTTATAAATAGTCGACCTCAACCTAGTTAACATTTTTCAAAGACTCGATGAAATACTGCATAGATCTCATATGATATTTTTAATTTATATAATTTGAGTTCATCGCAATAATTTTGATGAAATTACCACTGCGTATATTAAAATAGGTAACAGTCGTAATTATTTTCCAGAATTATACTTACTGCTGCCACCAATTGCTTTGGATAATGCCAACTCACCTGAAACAAAAATAAAAAATGTTAAGAGAATTGTTTGCTTTATTACAATCGGAATAATTTTCGGATAGTTAGTGCGGAATGAAGGGTGTGAGAATGTTCTGGCCCTCATGAATACGACATAAGAGCCCGGTAAGTTTTCTGCACGTAACGTGCACGGCGGTGCAGGTCATATCGCCCGTTATCTCTCTGCAGCAGCCGCCATATTACTTTCTTATCTACGTGTCTCGTTTCCTACTTCCAGGTCGTATCTTTGGCGCTATCGGGCGGTGTGCAGGCCCGTATATACCCGGCCCGTGGCCCACATCTACACATACAAGCTCGCACCAACACACACACACATAGATACGGATTAAACTTTTAAAACTGATAAGTTTATCGCAAATAGTTACCACGGTTTTGCATACGAATGGGACACAATGCCGTTTTAAATTCAGCATGTGTTGGTTGGAGAAGACGTACCCTGCGCCGCCGCCCTCCTCCGCTCATTGTTTCATCGCGTCTGAATGCGGCCCCCGGTGTATGTAAGGACCCCTGTGTTGGCCGGTAAGATATGCAGGTCTTCTCAGACGGAGAGAGAATGGCCGGAGATGCGGTGTGATAAGGGCACGCGATGAGAATGGCGTGTCCGTGGTACATTCAGCCAGGGACGTAGATAAGATTACTTACTCCTCTCTCCTTGCAAACTATCTATTGCTATGAAAACTTGCAAGTGGTCGGACTAAAATGTATATTCAGGTTTTGACCCATAGAATATGAGTGACTATTCATCATTTTTGCGGAATGTTTGCACATGAATCCGACGCCGCCACCGCCACCACCACAGCACACTCCCATATCTAGATAAATTATGCTCCCAGATTTAGGTCACAGATTCGCCTCCGGATTGCAAACTTTACATAACAGAAATAGAACTTAATAACTACAAATCTTTTATTTCGCAGATGTATAACTCGAAAGATTTTATTTCGCCATATTTTCATAAAGATATAAACTAACATTATCTATCATCATCTTCAATAATAAAAGTTAACAAACTAAAATAGTTGTAGCTAGTACGAATTATTTTATTCAATCTTATTTGTTAAAAAAAATTTATTATCGCAAAGCGAGTATAAAAATGAATATTTTTGAACCATAAAAAACTTTTTAAAATTCGTGTTGGCTTGTTGAAGGCTAAAATTTGCTCCTTTCAAACGGAAATATCTGTTGTATAAAGTTGTAAGGGATTTTGCAAATAGGACACACGCAGCTTGCTGCAACGGGGAGGAAGATAAAAAAATAAAATAAAAAGCAATTAATCCGCGCCATAAATATAAAAAAGCGCGGCCGAACTGCACAGTTAGTTTTTTTCCTTATCTTGATGAATACGAAAGCAGTAAATTCCGGAATCTCTATTTTATGTAAAACATCCACCAGATGCGAACATTACGGATTTACTGCTCCAGATTTTTATTATTCGGCGGAATGTGCATGAAAAAATATATAAAATAATATCAGTCGAATGTGTAAATAAAAAACGCGCGCACACACGCGCTCGTCCAAATCGGCGAAGAACAAAGGGACGCCGATATTATAATCATATTTTAAAAAATATATTTAGATTTGGAAACGGAGATTACGGTTTTCGAATACACAAGTAGGAAAATATGCGATTGCTTATCGCGAGTTCCAACAGAAAGAAGAGCGGGTTGCGACTGCTTTGGAATTGTTTATTCTTAAGTTCAGCGGACGCAAATAATACAAGTAAATTAATTCTGTTAATTGCATTTTGTTAATATAAAAATATTACAAATAATCTATAAAACAGTGTTTGTCTATTTGTGCGCTCCCTAAAAAAAAAACACTACAAACCATCCTAAGAGAGAATATTTCAATAACAATATCGCCAAATAATTTTGAGTAACACTACTAAATAACAACAATTAGCCTTGCTTCTCTAAGAATTATACAAAATCGGTGAGGTATTTGCAAAAAGTTGAGAAAATGTTTGTTGAAATCTTCCTAATAATATTATGAAGAAACTGTAAATTGCTAAAAATGTGCAATAAGTACATCAACAAATATAGCAAACATTCTTGGATTATAAAAAAATCATGTTTTTTGCTTTAGAAATTTACACAAATAAGTATTGAAAAGTAAAAAAATATGAATGAAATGACCTCGAACAAACATAAAAGGTTCATTGTTGTTTCCGATGATAGAAGATGTTTTTAAAGTGTTCATAAATTTTGTGAAATGTCAAAAAAATCAAAAATGTCTTAGTAAAATACTGCAAGAAATATTAAACAAATACTGCAAATAATTATTTATTTGCAATTTTTTTAATTGTTAAATGGAGCCAAAAATTAAAATATTAAAATTATTAAATAATTGAGGGGTCCAATGCATAAACCAGCCTATTCCATTTTTTAGAAAAAATGATTTAACACCGTTCTTGGTTTATGTTTTGAAAACTTGCTTTATTATAGCATTATATTATTTGCAAAATTTACTTAGATAGGTTTACACTCAGTTTAAAATATTTAAAATATTATAGTATTGTACACATTAAAGGCAAAACGTTTTTAACTCTCCTTAAAATTGTATCTAAATGGACTTGGCTGGTTTATGCATTGGGCCCCTAAACTACAATGCCTCATTAATCCATAAAAATTTTAAAATAAAATTTTTAGTTTATCGATTTTTGATTTTTTTTAGAAAATTAACCTATTTCGCCACTTTTTTTTTAAGTTGTTAATACTTTTTAATAGAAAAAAATAATAAATAATATATCTCTATAAGAAACAATTAAAGCCACAAGAACAATTTTCGCTTCCCCAAAAATAGAAAATGGATGTTTAACAAAATTGGCCCTGTTTATACTAGTTTGGGACAGAAACACAGCAAACTACCAATGGATTAAACCTTAATCAAAAATTATGGCCAAGAACAAT
>JARJEC010023982.1:0-16039 GCA_030264575.1 Tachinus sp. AB-2021
TCATAAGTAAGTCGCATAGTGTAAACGACGCCCGCTTAATTCCTTAAAACGTAAAAATTAAAAATAATTCAATCCAATACTGACTGTAACGTATTAATATCAATGCAGCCGATAACACTATCAAGAATAATAAAAACAGTATAATATATTATTATATTCGTAGTGTTTATTTTTAACTGCCAATTGGTCTATAAACAAAATTCAATTACTTTCATAAATTAAATGTCTCATAAATTCCAGTTTAGTTGAATAATTCAAACAAGCGAGTAAATTATATAAAATAATTAAACACAGCAATTGTTAAGTGTTCAGTAAACAATATGGTTGTGTCCATGATAAAGTACTGCGTATTTGCATTATTAATTTTATTAACATATTGGCAATCTACAAACGCTACAGTGTTGGAATTGAAAAGAAATCCACCTATGAGCTATCATTACATACCCAAGACAGGAAGCGTTGACGAAATAATGGCAAACAATATACAACCATTGATCTACGGGGAAAAGCTTAAAGGGGATATTTAAAAATAATATTTGCAATAAATTAAGATATTTTGCATGAAATTAATTTAATTATTTTCTTAGAGTAAATTTATTATTTTTTAAGCAAAAGCAATCCATTATTTTGTAGAAATATGATGTGAAAAAATATGTTGCTTATTATAAACAATTTAAAAAAACTAATAACTAATATATATCTTACTTTATTATAATTTATTTTACAGAAAAAAATATAAATTTTATAACCAATAATTTATAATGGTTTTGGAATTTTCTCATTATACGGTCTTATTCCCGGACTATGGTAATCTGAAAAATAAAACAAAATTCAACTAAATTCTTACTTAAAAACATCAAAAAATATTTAGAGAAATAATATAACAACAGTTCAGTTTTTAACATCAAATCTTCTAGTACAGTGTATTAAAAACCGTGTTTCATGGAATAAATTCAAAGTAGAAAATGTTTTTTAAACGATACTATTTTGAAGTGTTCCACCATCTTTTTTTTTCTTGAATAATAAACGGTCGTTACGTACAATAAACGTAAAAAACTAAAAGCAACTGTTACAAAATACTAATTAAAAAATAATGTGTTATTATTCAAAAGTTGAATCGGAAAATTTATTATTTATTTATATAAAATTTCAAATCTTGTTTACCATTTTGCTTTGTTTTTCCGCAATTTAAATAATCTTTTCCTCAATAGTTGTAATTTTTGTGGCATTTGAGCCATCTCTAATGAACGGACTTTTTATTCTTTTTTTAATTTTAACACGTACACTATTATACTTGAAAATTAAGCAATTTTATAGCATCTGCAGTGTGCGGATTTTAATTATTTTAATCCAAAAATTTTAACTCTTATTTCATTTCATGATATAAAAAAATATTTTTTGGCAAACATTGTTTCTTCCATTTTAGTGCTAGAGAAAATCGGAATTAAATCAATATAGTACCCCACTTATTTTTTAGATTATTTGCTTTATTTATTGTGCTTAAAATTTTATTTTTATTTTTATTTCATTTTATTTTTAATCTTTGAAACTTTAACTTTTGTGCTGTATCTCTTTTTAATTGTTTTATATACCTTTGTAATTACCTGTCCATATTCACTCACTAACCTGTTAGTAATTGTTTATTTGTCTATATAAATGTATTTTTCTGTAACTCACTTAATAAGTCGAAACTCGAGTCGCGTTTATTTTTATTTTTAATAAGTAAATAATTTTTGTGGTTAAAAAACATAGTAACTTTTGTTTTATTTATTTCTTACGAGAAAATTACTATAATTTAATGCACTACATTAAATTTAAACTTGTTATATTAAACATTTTAATTCTTTTATTTGGTTATAAGAAGACAAAACCTATAGAGAGACCAACAAAAGCGCGGAGCAATATAAGCACCTGCAAACAAGCAATAACTCAACAACGTTTTGTAAACAGTTGATTTTGGTTTAGTGCATTGCATGTATCATTTACACCAGACTTGCATGTTGAGAGTCAAACTTTAAATACTGGTCTTCAATCTCATAAATTAGCTAATACAATGCCATTGGCAAGACCATATATAAAATGCATCTTCATTGTACTTTTTGAGTAACTTTTGTTTTTCTTATGTTAAATTAATTAAAAAAAATAAAAAAATCAAGTATGCTATTAAATTAATTAAATTATATCTCAGCCAAGATTTTTTTAAAGCTGAGTTATATATCGATAAAATCAGAATAAGAAATGTATTTTTATGAAATAATTTAATATGGCGCCTATAATCATTATTTTAGAATATTATAACTTTACTTTAATTCTAAGTAAAAAAGCGCCCGTAAAAATTGTTAGTCGCGTTCTAATAACTAACGAAGTAAACTACTATTTCAAAAAATCACGTTTTTTTTTAAACAAAAAAGAAAAAGAAAACAGAAAAATCTTTTAACTACCAACAAACTCATTTTACAATTAAGTTAGCTCGAGATAGCCTTATCAGAATTTTGCTAGAATTTTTAGCTTCCGAAACAGCCTATAGTAAAGTCAAAATCTAACTACCTCTACAAAATATTTATTAAATTTTGTGCCATTGTTATTTTTCAAGACTAAAATATAGATATGTTCTGCTTTCAATTATGTGTATTGAATTTTAAATATTGCAGAAATATATTTTTAACATTACATATTTTTAGATTTTATTTATTTTAATTTGTGCCATTTGTTGAATATATTAAATTTTTATTTTTTTAAAAGAAAATTTAGCTTTCATGTAGATAAAACACTTATTGCTTAAAATCATACGACTTTATAATAAAAAACAATTAAAACAAATTTTCTTATGCATTAGTCAATAAACACGCACATACTTAGTTGATTATGAAGTTCATAGTAAATTTTGTCCAATAAGAAAATTTTGCAAAACTCAAATTAAACAATTATTTTCGTTGATTTATAGAATAAATTAAAAGTTATTTAAAAACTAATATTTTTTTAATTACCTGATTTTAGTTGATCATTTTTTCTATATTTAATCCTATTCTGGAAACGGTCTGGTCCCTTTCTACCCAATGGTCTACCATTTTTACCGTAACAAATTACTACTAAAATCGTAAAAACGATAAATAAAATAAATTGAATCTTCATTGCGTTTAATGATTTCTGAAGAAACTGTAACACTATATATGCCGCCACTTACTCGATAACAATAAGCGTTGGTGTTATTGTGCAGATTGTCATTGACATTTGACTTGGACGGCAATTAAGGTTTTATTAACTCACAACAATTCCTTATTATTATTATTCTTTATCTTGTGTTAGCTTGTAAATAAATTTTATTGATTCATTAACCTGAAAAATAATAACAATAAAATAGTAAAATAAATAAAAACATAACTTTATTCAACTAAATCATTCATTAATAATAAAATACTATTATGCTATTAAAATAAAACATATTATAAATTTAATTTTAAAAAATATTTATTATATCTTATCAGCATCCGTTGGTGGTATGCTCGTAGTGTCCTGGGATATGCTACTACTTTTTTCATTTATATTGTCATTATTAGTATTATTTATTCCTCCATTAGATACAGTTGTATTACGACAATCAGCAGAATTGCATATGGGAATCTCAGTAGTTTCTTCGGGAGATACAATAGCCATAGTAGTAACGCAATATATTGTTTTCTTCTCATTTCCTACGGACATACTTAAAGTCATGTTGGTGCTGTTGAGACCAGCTATATTTGAATCACCAAATACAGTTGCATTGGCAATGCATGGTAAATTTAACACTTCATTTTCTTCAGTGGAGTTAACACAAGATCCACTGATATTGCCACTACATGGAATAGTTGATGCAACTGTCGCTACACAAAGTATGGTTTCATTTGAAGTGCATAGGGGAGTTGTATTAGGAGCACATAACACGGTGGCATTTTCTGAACAAAGAGTAATTACATTTGCTGGCAATGTGATTTCTTTTGGTGCATTTTCTGGGCTATTATAATAGTTATATACATTATATTTCTGACTCGACCCACCACTGATTAGCTTCCAGATTAGAATTCCGGCTAATACCTTTGTTATAGTACCGCCTCCAAATCCAGAACCAAATCCTCTTGGCTTCATACCATAACCTCCTCCAAATCCGCCCATGCCACCAAATCCACCCATGCCTCCTCCATACCCTGCATTATTACCACCATAGCCTCCATAACCTCCATTATAACCGCCATAACCACCATATCCACCTTGTTGTGAACCATAACCAGCATGCTGGCCACCATAACCAGCATGTTGACCACCAAAACCTGCAGGCTGAACACCATAACCTCCAGGCTGTCCACCATAACCTCCAGGCTGTGCACCATAACCTCCAGGCTGTCCACCATAACCTCCAGGCTGTCCACCATATGGATTGTTATTGTGTCCAGTGTATGGCTGTTGGTTGTTATTGCCATTTCCGTAATTATAATTCTGGCCTGTTGAATAATAATTTTGTGATCCTGTATTAGGATAAGCACCTTGATGTGATGGATTTGCACCATAACCATTGGTATTATGATTATTTGAATTAGCCAAGTTGGGTTGACTATGGCTGGGATTATAACTACTTTGTAAGTGCGGTTGTTGTTGCTGTTGTTGTTGTCCTACATTCCATCCGATAGGCCGTTTCTGGTCAGGTTGAGAATTTAATTTAGGCGCACTTGCTGCGTTTACATTGTCAAACCCGATTGGTTTTGCTGCTGACGGTACATCGGGTTTTGGTGGTGCTGGTTTGGGAGGTGGTGCTGTTTTAGTCACACTAGTTTCAACTGGTTTTGCTGCAGGTGCATTCGATTTGCTTTTTTTGTTATTGTTTCTATTCCAGAAACTCGTACCTGAACTGCTTGAACTTTTACTTCTTCCGCCTCCGGAACGTTTACACTCAATAAAAACATCGCCAATAATTAGCAGAATCACGACGCATTTAAACGGTAGCAACATATTTGTAGGGCAGATGTCTGCCTTTGAATGTAGGATGATGCCACTTGTTTGGATTTATTCCTCTAGCCAATTGTATAATCAGCATGCCTTTATCACTGTTTCCGGTTATTTAGATTAATGATAGGGTCGGCTGGTTTCATGTTAAAGCTCAAATTGATAATCGTCCGAACCAATTACTTAATTTGGTTAAAGGCATTCTTGATAGCATCATTGTAAAACTTTTGTAAATAACTGTTGCTTGCAAATATTTATATACAATATACACAGTACATACATTAATTACTAAACATTGTGTGCTCTTATGCAATTGAAATTAAATTAAATTTTACAAACATTAGGAACTAGTGAAGGGGGCAGTGTATGCATTAGAAACGTTCTCAATAAAAACAATGAATTTTTATTTTGCCAATAGTCCTGAATTGCCGGTTCCCAATAAGAAGAACAAAATATACATTTCTACATATTTTGAAAAACGAAAATTATTACAATTATTATTAAAACCATGCTAGTAGGAAATAGATTTATTTGTTGACCGTTTATTAATGTCAATATTATTGAATTAGTTTGGCTAAAAAACAATGCATTAGTAAATGTCATTAACAGACTAATTGATTAAATAACTATCTCATATTCCATACAAATTATATACATTTATGTGCATAATGACATAATAACAGGCTACTGATGACCGTCGTCAGAAATACACCGAAAAGTGCGATGGCTATTAACTACAATATTATGCTTGTTAATGAAAACTTATGTTTTAGATGTAATAGGAAGTTCAATGTGATTTTATTAAACTATCTATCCTCCATCAATCAATATTAGTTTTGTCTTCTAAAAATTGCGTGTTGTATCAGTATTGGATTTCTATATACCTTGTATTTTATACACAGTTGATAATATAATTGTATATTACATCAAATATTTCGATTAAATAATACATAGTAAGTAAAAAATTCCGCGGTATAGGCAAAGAATTTTACTATGACATTTTCTTTTCATTTCCGCCGGTTCAATGATAAATACTTAATTTTTAATGGAACCTTATAATTTTTTTATATTTTTGTAGATAAAATAAAAAAACTACATTTAAAAGTATAAACAACAAAATAATATAATTGCAATGTACAAAAAAACGCAAAAAAGCAACGACAAAGAAAAATATTATTTAACTTTAAAAATATGTGATTTTTAAATAACAAAACCAAAAAAATGCAAAAATTGTTTTTTATGAAAATTATGTAAAAGGTAATAAAAAATTAGGAAAAATCAGTGAGATTTGTGAAACAATCAAAAAGAAACTTTTTCAACTTTTTTCAATTTATACGGTAAAATGTGAAAACAACACAACTTAAAAATGCATTTTTAACAGAAAACAACTTATTAACGTGCATTATTTTAATCATAGCAACTGTTCAAAGTTATTTCTTCATTGTCTATGTAGATTTGAGCTCGACGAATACAAGAGCCCCAAACAAACTTAATTTTTACGGAATTGTTTATTATAAAAAATAAATACTACACAATCTTGATTTCTGCACAAATAATTGTTTTGCGCATTTCACGGAATAAAATTAAGTGAAATCTGCTTAACGGAGGTTAAGCGTGTAAAAATGTATTTTAGCCCATAACAATTTCAATAAAAAATATTCGGTATATATACCGGGTGACAACTGAAACAGGTACACGCCTATATCTTTTTTATTTATGAATATTTTTTATTGAAATTATTATGGGTTAAAATACATCACAAGACCCGACTTTAGCGGTAAAATTTTCTAAAATATCATTTCCGGAAATACCATCAAATTTTTTAATGTGTTACCCATTATATTTCTGCAATTTTAGATTTGTTAGTAGATTTATGTGTAAATCCAAATTTTCAGAACTTTTGCTAACATAACCTCATTTTGAAATAAATATGAACTATTTTAAAAAAATGTATAACAATAACATCTAAAAACAATGGGATTATTAAAAAATATAACTTTATTGTTTGTAATTTGCGCGCTTTTGTAAATCTCGTAATTACAATTTAAGATATAACTTACTTTTTTCAAATTGGTACCATGGTATCACGTAAAAGAAGATTTTTTGCTATCAAACAAGACCAAAAATACTGGTTTTAAACAAGTATTAAAATTTCATAATTTTTTTGTGATACAAGAAAATATTGTTAAAAAATGAGGTTATGTTACCAAAAGAACCGCTGAAAATTGGAATTTATATGTAAAATGGACTAACAAATAAAAATTTGCAAAAATATACGGAGTGTTCTATTTAAAATTACAAAATTGCTATTATTTTTTTAAATAGAGAAAAACAGAGATTAGAGAATTAAAAAATCAACAATCACATGCAACTAAAAATACAATGAAAAACTGTGTAAATTATTTAAAAAAATAATAAAACTGATAAAAAGTTAGAAAAAATAATTAAAATTGTAAGACGTAAATATGTAAACATTTTGTAAAAAATAATATGTAAAATTAACAACAAAAATGAAAATTGTTAAAAAACTATAAAACTTGGTGAATATCGTGCGAAAATTAAAAAAACTCTTTCAACGAATAAAAATAGAGAAAAAACTATAAAAAACTAAATCAATATTATTCATAATAAAATTACTAAAAACTATAAAAATCGTATAAAAAATAATAAAGAACTACGAAAAATTAATAAAACTATACAAAATTTTTGTAAAGTTTTGGTGAGAAAAATTGCTCGCTTACATAATGTATAATAAATTTCATAAAAATTCCAATTTTACAATGATTCTAAAAAATTTAAACTACTCACAATTGCAAAAAGAGTCTACACAGTTCTAACAAATTGCATAAACTTCCACATAAGAATCAGAAAATCATTTTAAACATTTTATCATCAATGTACCAACATTTTTCAATGATTAATTAACCTTCAAATTTCTTTGAATTTAGCAACCCCGACAAATTTTCTCGCAACCCCTCTGGTTCTCTCGACCCACGATTTGCGCACCACTGCTGTAGACGATCAATATCTACTAAATTTTATGTTGCTACACTTCCAGAATTTTTATTTTTATTTTATTCTTCATTAAAAAATACAAAAATATATAGAGTGTTCCAGTGAAAAACATAGCATTTCCGGTTAAACCGGTAATGATGAAAATAAAACTTTATAATCAAATTCTTTGTATTTAAAAACAATTGTTTGTTACTATTTTAATAATTTGTATGAGAAATGAGTAAAAAGTTAATTTTATTATTATACATTTAGTTTTATGTATGTCTTGATTGTCAACTAATCTTTAAAAATTATAAATATAAATAAACCTAAAGATTCAAATAACATTATTAAATATGGGAAAGAATTATATTGTGTTAATTTGTGTATGATAATTGTAAAACGTATTGGGAAGCAGCTAAAATATTCAATAATAAACATGCGGGTAAAAAACTTACATAATCCTGCAATAATGATTTTATTATATCAAAACATACGGATAATTGCAATAACATTTATCGACTTTAGTGTATTGTAAATTTTCTTCCGTAAATAATAATTTTCATAAATTTATAAAAGTGTACAAATAGATTTAAAAATGCAATTTATCTATTTACACTTGTAATTTACATCTAGGTGACTGAAAATCTGTTAAAATTGTTAAAAACTGATAAAAATTAGGTACAAAATGATTTAAGTCAATATTGCATTCATAATAGCTATTAGTGGCTTTAATATTCTGAATACAATATTGACTTAAATTATTTTGTATATAATTTTTATTTTAAGCGCGAGCCACATGTGCGACGTTGTTACTATGCAATGAGACGTAGCCTAGTTTCATGCAAAACCGGGACATTTTAGCGTTATCGCACAAGTGCCTTTCATTTTTATTTTGTTAATTAAATATCAATTTTTGTTTATAGTAAGATTTGCTTAACGACGTGCTTTTAAAATTAAAAAAAAAAGTTGTTAAAGAAATCGTATTTTAAGAAACTGTTTAGAGTATAAATAAATATCATGGAGATATTAAAAGACTACTTAATTCAAATATTTTCTGCCAAATGGTCACATCCATGAAGTATTATTTAAAAAAAAATCGATTTTTGCCCAAAAACTAAAATTACGTGTTTTGAAACCCAAATTAATTTTTCTTAAATGTTTTATGTTTTATCATCTTTTAACAGATTCATCCATATTCATGTGCGGAAACAAAAGCTTTTTATTGAAAAAATTGACTATCGTTATTTAAACATTATCCATTGTTTGATAATTACATACCTAAAGATGCCAGTAGCATTAAATTAAAACAAAGCATGTGGATAAATTCAATAACAAACCTGATGCTAATAACTGTTTTTTTTTCAAATATTTAATTTCTTTTTTTCTAAAAAGGTAAGAGAAGAAATGTATTTGGTTGAATCGATCTAAACATAAAAACTTATTGAAACTATAAAAAAAATAAAAATTTATCTAAAAAAATATATTTTTTCCAAAAATTTAACACAAAAATTGATTTTTCGTATTTTTGTTTTTAAAGCTATATAAATAAAGTTTTCTGAAAGTCGGAAACAAGCAAAAATTAAAATTTTTAAATGAAAATAAAAAATAAGTTATAGTTTTCTTAATATAGTCTGAGTAAAGTTATACAAATATTTTTGCAGGAAGAATATAAAGATATGTCACTAAATATCTTTACATTCAATCACTATCATACCGCCAATTACAACTTAAAAGATTGAGTAAAATCAATTATTCAAATTCAAAGTTGCTCAAGCCACAACAATCAAATGCAGGCAAATATTCCGCATCGCATTGAAACAAAAATTAACTAAATAATTTTGTTTGTCAAAGTGAGTGATTCTGTACCCTTCTTGTAATCGACGATACTAAATTAACAGTCTAGAGAATCCAATATATTTTACAGGCAACCAGATCATAACGACTAACTGGCAATAAAATCAAAATGATTAAATCATTTTTGTTTTGGAAAAAAAATAGTTAATTTCTTAAACATAAAATTTTGAAAAAAATTTATTTTATAAAATTTTGAAAAAAAAATAGAAAACAAAAGCATAAAAATAAAATTTCGGCTTCTTGAAACGCGCTAAAATTTAATAAACCTAATATTATAATTTAAAAGATAAAACATATATTTTTTTAATTTTATTTGCTATTTTTAGTTATAACAAAGAAATCACTATAAAAAAAACAAAAGTGTTTTTGTTTATTTTATTTTTTTGAAAATGTTTATTTATTCTTAAAAGAAGGATGTATGTTCTTATTGCAAAACAAAACTTTAAAAAAATTAATATTACAATAAACAAGTTACTTCATTAAAAATAAATGATTTGCACAAAACAACGGAATTGTTTGATGGCCTTGAACAGGTAGGCCTCTAGCAAATTAATTTCTATATATTAATTTTTGGGATCACAAATAGATTGAAGTGATTTTATCTCCCTTCTTTTAAATTAAACAATATTATATTGTCTCTAATTCGGTATATTCAAAATCAATCGTCATGTCGCATGCGCTATAATAAATATTAGAATTACAAAGAAATAAAATCTCTAAGCAATGCTTAGAATACTTCAGTCCGCCAAGTTAATATCTCCAGAGAAGCAGTTACTTGGTACAGTATTTAAAAATGTCAGACAAACCATCAAATTGTAACGAAGCGAATGAGAATGACAAAATTGTATTTGAAGAAGATAACAAAATTGAAGAAAATCCGGAGAAAGAAACAGACAAGCAGCCCTCAGATATTCCAAATTTAGAAACAAGAAATTTAATAGATGTTCCACCTGCTCGCCCTGCTCCGGGATACGTAAAAGATATGAATGGAGAATATGTACCGGTGTTTGAATAAACTTGTTTTATTTGTTGCAAATGGTATAACAATTACACAAAAACGGTAAATTATCGCATAGTAACCATCATCTCAAATAATTACTCTATACTTAAATTATGTATACTTTACTATAATAAACAATATATAATTAAATAACATAGATTCAATTTCTAGTAACTATTTATGTACATACTTTATATATTTTATTTTATTGAACCACATATTATTAAAACATATTTTTCAACTGTATCAACTGTATTTGTTATTTGCTAGTTTTTCAAAATTCATTATCATTTTTTGTATTTTTATTTTTGACAATAAATTAAAATCAATATATTTTTTTTTACAGTTCATACAATAATGAAACCTTATAATTGCTTAAAATAAATGAGCCGTTGATTTCGAAAGTGAAATGAGTCAATTTTTTAAATATGAGTTAATGTTACGTCTTATTACAAATTGAAATTAACTTTGTGTTTTTAATCATTTTACAAAAACAAAAAAATGGACTCACTCTCAAATCAACGACTCAAATATTGACTTAAAATATTTGTATCTTGGCATAGTTATTTCAATAAATTATCGATAGCCAAGGATACATAATATAATATCACAATTGCAAAAAATCTATAACCTTGGCGTTTTCAATTATTAAAAATAGATTTCAAAAATCTTAATTGCAGGGCTTTTTTGAATTTTATAAAACAAACAAACTTCCCTCTATTTTCTTTAAATAGTACGCATCCTTATCGCTACTGGCGTTTTAATGAAGCAAGAAATAAAAAATATTGAGTGTTTAAGATAAATAAAATTCTGTCGCCTTGGGTGTGACAGAGAGAGCGTATCAAAGTGTATCTAGTGCATTCGATAATGTAATTTGATATTTATTTACGTCCAATCGATATAATTACCAGTTAAAATTATAATGTTTTATTAAATTTAATTAAAAGACACCATTATCAGAAATTAAATAACTACACGCTGTACAAAGACACGTGAAAACAGCACCTAAAACTTCGGGAAGAAGACCTATAAGTACACGGTGTGGTTCTGGAATATGTGTTACACGTAAAATTTGCTGCTGGTTATAATGGCAGATCCAACAATCCAAACTTTTTGTTGCCATCATGGAAATAGCAGTGATATGGCCGTAACAATAATGGATGAATTCAACACAGACGCATACAACGCAGTTTGTTTATTTTCATCAGGATTGGGTATTTTAGGAGGCATCTATCAAGTAAATATATAAGTAAATATATAAGTAATTATATATATAAGTAATTTTATTATGTCGTATGGAAATACTTGATCAATCGTAACTTGTATATAAACATGACATTGATAACTGACAACAATTTAATTTTATTGTAAACATTAAAAAAATATTTACAGATAATGTTTTATTGAATTATATGACAAAGTGTAATCAGCATTTCACACAATTGACGAATATATGTAACTGGTTTATTATACAGGATAGTTGTAAAGTACGGTTTAAATTTCATAATTGTAACTTGTGGCAAAGTTTTTATATTTTATTTTTAAAGTAAACTTAACTTTAAAAATTAAATTTAAAAAATTTAAACAATGAAATTATCAAATTAAATTACATGATATAAGAATGTTGTTATTATATTATACGTATTTGCTTATATTGTAGTTGATTATCGGTTTTTTTTTTATATACGAAGATAAAGATAAACCATTCGTGAAGATTTTGATGGATATAATTTCAACTTTAAAATTACATAGTGATTTAAGTAATTATGGGGCCGTATCTCATATCTACATATACAGGGTGTACCAAATTGGTGTGTTTTTAGATTTAGATTTGCAATAGTTTTTTTTTTAATTTTAAATAAGTAATTGAATTGTATGAAGATTATAAATAATACTTTGGAAATGCAACTTTATCCCAGAAAGCATAGATTTTCGGGTTTGATCAATTGTATGGATATTTACTACAAGCCAAATTTTTATATTTATAAATTGATTAGAATTCAAATTTTGTATAAAATGTAAATTTTTTTAAATTTTAACAAAAATAAACAATATGTGGACTGTCCAACAATTGTGTAATTAAAACAATGGACGTTATTCCACCTGAAATGTTTCTACAAATTTAATCACAAATGAAAGTTAAATTAAATTTAGTTGTTTGATCATATTTTGCTCAAAATAATGGTTTAATGTTCAATGTTTTGATTAATAAATATTTAACCTGGACCAGTAGTTTTATCACAGTACCCCCAGCCCACCCGCCCAGCTATTACGTAATCAATAAATTGGACATTAAACTATTTACAGACGTTTTTACAATTTTAATCGTAGAAGAAATGTCCAACTTTTTGATTAATAAATAGCTGAGCGGCTTACAAAAATAATTAATCTGGACAAGTAGTGGCCCGTCTACCAGCCAAGCTAGTATTCAAGAAATTGATCGTCAAAACCACCATAGACTATTAGATAGACAATAGATTCTTCTAAGATTTCAATTCTAAAAGAAAGGTTTAATGTCCAATTTCTTTATTAATAAATAGTTTGGCAGGTGGTTGGGTTATAAAAATAAATAATCTGGACCTGTAACTATTACTATAGTTGCTCGTCTTTCCGCCCATCCATTGCGAAATTAAGAAATCGGATATTAAAATCACAAGAGATGTTTCTACATTTTTAATCACAAATGAAAGGTTTAATGTCCAATTTTCAATTTACTGGTTGGGGGGGGGGCTATTATCATAGTAGTTCGCCCAGCTATTTTATAATGAAGAAGTTATTACCACGTAAAGCACCCATCCAGCAATTTCATAATTAATAAATTAGGCATTACATCCAGTATAGTTATTACCATAGTTGCCTGTCCACCCGCCCACCTAATACGATTTTACACCTTTTCTATCTTTTGCAATTTTTGTGCATTTGAAGCGTCAAGAAAAAGAAAGAAAATATAAAATCTATTAGCAACATTGAGATAGATTCGCGTGACGCTAAATTTGACATTCAAATAAAATTGCCCCATAGAAGTTTTACTTGAAAAGTGGGAAACCATCGTGGGGCGCCTTGTCAATGTGAAAACCTTGCAATTTTGTACTCCGCATTGCCACTGTGACTCATGATATTGTTGGTCACTTTTATTAATATTTCTAGTGCAGGAACTTCACTTGGTTTGCCATTTTTTTGTCACTACCAGGTAACCATAGCAACATGCGTCCTAACGCTACATATCATTTCACATCAAAATAAGGTTTAATGTCCAATTTCTTGATTAACAAGTAACTGTGCGAACGAGCGGATTACGAAAATTTTAATTTGATTTTCATACTTTTTGTCAAAATTAAATTGATGTTTATCAATTTTCTCACAAATGTCGTTGATCTTTATTATTTTTTCCATACATATGGGTTTAACGGCACACAAGACAAGTAAACAATTTTATTTTAAAATACAACTATTAAATCTTAACGTTGTTTTAATTTTCGTAAACGTTTCGGGCATTTACTTTCCTTCTTTAGTACTATAAAACAATTAAATGATTGGCGTAACACGGACTGCCTTGTTTAGCGGGGTGTATGTTAAATCTGGTTTATCAAAAATTTAAAAATGGCTTCAAGTGATTTATTTTATAATTATATAGACAAATATTCAGTATAATTATATTATAATATAAATGAACGATTTTACATCTACTGTGTGTGTTCCAAGCACACTCACAATCTTACACTTTACCGAGTGTTTAAACAATTTTCATTCATGTCAGAAAACTCAGTAGAAGTAAATTCTTATAAACAAAAATTGACTCAGATTTATTACAAAACCTACTTTTTTAAATCATCAATAATTAAAAAAAATGAATAAAGCCAAAAATTTACTAAAATTTCAATTTGCAGAAAATTTACAAAATTTAACAAATACGGATAATGTCAGAAAACTAACTAAAAGTTGCGATTTTTAACTTAAATTTACTAAAATTATGGGAAATCCTTAGCTAACCTAACCTACAAAAAATTGAGATTTGTGGCGACAAATCTAGTAAAAAGTGTAATATATACGTAGAATATTATAGACTGGTTCCTTGTAAATTCTATTAGTTGTACTCGACAGACAGTCTAGCTTTCTTTATCGTTTACAAGAAAGGCACACAACTCCTTAAGCCAAATACGTTACTATAAACAAAAATTGATATGTGATCAACAAAAACAACAAAACAAAAAGAATGAAATGAATAGCACTCGCACCAAAACATCTCGGCAGCGTCGTGCAATTACCTCGGACTTGAGGGGACCCTTTGCTTAGTGTATTAGTTGAATTGCTCTAAAATTATTTGAGTTTTAAAATACAAAAATATTTGAACAAGCAGTACACCGCAGAAATAACAATAGAAGTTAACAAAAAATACAATATTTAATATAAAAAATCTGCGATGCTACTTTTGCGTGCGGTCGACCTATTCTAACATGCGTCCTTCCTAGTTCCCCGTAATCCCGGATATCCATCTATTCAAAACTAGATTAGTCTAAGTGTCTATTCGATGACTCTATCTCAATCAATTTGAACAGATTAGGTTAGATGCTTGAACTGGAAAAAATGGTGGAGAAAAGACGACAAGGCCGAATGGTAGAGCGCTTGTATAGGCAAACCATATTTGTTAATATATTGCATATTAACCGAACAATGGAAGCATTAATACACCGCAAATGCTACTCTATGCAGTGTGATTAGAACATTATAAACTATTTATTAAAATTGATTATTATCCCTGCAGATTCTACCAAGAAAACAGTACGCAAATAATCATAGATGGTTGTCGTTTTCTGCACGTCGAGGAAGAAAAATAGTAATTTGGTTAGCAGTAGCGGACTTGATGGCTTCTATAGGTAAGTTTAATATTAACTTTTTTTGGATTTATTTAACGTTCTTTTCTGTCATCTTTGACCTAATCATTGACGACAGAAGTTGGTAACCACATCTGGAATTCCAATTTCAATTATTGGGTTCTATCATGTGCATGCAATATCTAATTAGTAGACGAGACCTACTGTTTTTCTTCCTATTTAAAGGAAAGTATGCTCAATGCAATATCGTATTTCAAACGTCTGTCTGATTTTTATATTTGATATTATGATAAGTAAAGTTATATAGTAATCAAACACATAGCGCTGTTTTAATGATAACGGAAACCTCAAATTTAATGATACAATTATATATATATATATA